>CABFWB010000820.1:0-12554 GCA_902151455.1 Timema bartmani
AAAAAAAAAATCGTGGCCAGGGTTAACCACTCAAATTATTGCGTGGTAAACCAGGGCAAAACCAGGTACTTCTGCTAGTAGAGAATATGTACAGATCAAGTTTAATATGAAAAGACACATATGGCTGTTAGAAAAGTGACTTGATCTACTTTAACATATTCTCACGTCAAAAGTATTGTTCAAAGACCCGCTTCAGTGGCCGCATGGTCTAACGCGCTACTCCTGGGTTCGACTAGACTGCCGAAGATATGGAGATCAAGGTTTGACCCCGGTTGAGAGCACTGAAGGTGATTTTTCCTAAATGGTTTTCCACTCAAGTTCCAGTGCACTTCTGCTAATTTAAACCTCCCAAATCCTTAACGCATTAGTGTAATTAGTAGATAGGTGTATAACTTGAACGGGTAGTAATACACGGTGCTAAAAATAATGTTCAAATTCCACTACGCCCATGATAGCTATATTCAGGAACTGTTGAGATTACTGTAAGTAGAACATTAGACAAATTGTGTATAGGCCTACCTAAGAAATATCTTATTTATTTTGGACAAAATGGTTTTTTACTAACATATGCAATTATACCTATCTTAACTCAAGCTCCTTCCAATTCCGCCATTAAAATTTTCATAAAAAAATATTTGGATTATTTAACGTGCACTTTCTGAACCGACTTATTATATCAGCACACGAGAATTTCTATGAGCTAGAGCAAAAGGATCTGCAAATTTTGTCAGGAAAGGTATGTTCACATAGCTTCCAGGGTTAATCTACATGCCACAATCAACGTGGGACCGACGGATTTACTACCCCTCTGAAGAAGTTTGTGCTATGGATTTTAATCGCTCAAGAAAAATCCGATGATTCCTGCTGGGTTTGAACCCACGAACATCGGGTCCTGAGACGAGCACTTTATCTCAAGACAACCGAGGTAGACTCACCCTTAAAAAATGAGTGTACTATAATAATTTAAATTATCCTCAGCCCCTTTAATTTTTTGTCAAAATCAGGGAGACAACATCACTACTTTTTGCGTAAAACATATTCTTTTATCAGCACGTCTTTACTAGCCACAATATACGTATATAAACTAATTACGATATTGTATTAGTGATTAGGAAAGTTTAAATTTGAGGAAAAGTACTTGAATTTTACTGGAGAGACTTACCTTCGCTTCACCCGATTGGGATTCGAACCCCAGTCTCCCCTTAATCATCAGTCCATTTTATTGAGAAATTGACTCCTTTAGAACATTCAAATACCGAGACGGGTATAAAAAACTATTATTTGTATGTATTTTATTGATAGAGATTTCTTTGTTACATGAAAAAAAAACATAAGAAAAGGAAAAGAGGTATATAAGAAGAAGTTGTAAGGAAAAGAGGTATATAAGAAGAAGTTGTAAGGAAAAGAGGTATATAAGAAAGAAGTTGTAAGGAAAGTGAAGGGAATCAATACGAAGTAAACAAGGCGGTAGGGGGTTGATAGGGGGACTAGAGGGGAGAATACAACACGGAGATAAAATAAAAACTGTCAAGGAGAAAGAACAAAAAAAAATACGGGGAGGGGAGGCAAAAATAAATAAAGACCAAAAATAGCGACCCCTTTTTGCAATTCGTTCTTGAGTCGCTACTTCGCCACACATATTTGATTTAGTAGACTAGGGTCAGTAAGAGAACACCTCAGCTCACTTCAACCAAGTAGGAATTTCTTGAAGATGAGTTCTAAGTTGGAAGAAACACTTTTTTTTAATGCTTTCATTTTAATCTCACAAAGAAATATGAAATAGTCGCTTTATACTAAACGGAAATTATTTTCAATCTTTACATACATGAGCTTTTTACAGGCCACCAAGCAAAAATATTTCACTCGTTTTTACTTTCTCTCGACACCTCGGAGAGAAAGTATTGTGATCGTCAAAAATTTCTAACTCGAGATTTTGATAAATGTCCCCCTGAACAGGTGTTCTAAAGTTTGTTTAGCCTAAACAGTTTATCACTTTACTTCCACGCAATTCCGAGTGCATTTCACCTGAATCATAATTTCTTCATCCCTATTCCAATAGTGTATATATTCAAATAGCCCGGATGGGTAGTAAGACCCGGAACTATAGTGGTAGGTTTTTTTCCCTAGCTGCGTGGGAACAGTTTCTTTACTTTTTATAAAAAAAAAATCTCCAGGAAAAATCGAAAAGGAATCGGTAGAGAGAAACTTAACGGAGAAACGAAGCTCACAGAAAAATAAACGAAAAGTTTTTAGATAATCTTGGGTAGAATATTGGAAAACTATATAAAAAAAAAGTACTATTGAAAAGTGAAACGAATAAAAGGAAATGTCAAAGGGGGAAAAAAAAAGGAAAGTAGAAAAGTAAGTACCGTAAGAGGAATGTTGTTCAATTTCCTAGAAGATCCTACCTAGCTCTATAATAATGGCCCATCCAATATTTTTAGGATCTTTTTGACCTTGATTAGGGATTTTAGATATTTTCCCAAGTAGTGACATTGGATATTAAATAGATTATAATGGGCTTAGCACATTTTTATACTTGTAGACAATCTCAATGATCGTTATCTTAATTCAACAACCCAAAAGTTGGTTTGATTTATATTCATCCGGAGCTGGGCATGCTTTCAACCGTTCATCTGGTTATTGCTTACTGCACCATCTGGTAGAAATACCATCAACCGGGAGTTCAGCCAGTGTGACGGATTCTTCGTTGCCTTATACACACAATTTCTACGGGCGCGTGCAAAAGGTTCTACCAATTTTGGCGGAAAGGTATTTTATCGACATAGGACCAACGGCTTTATTTCTCCTCTGAAGGAGGCTATGCTACAGATTTTTATCTCTCAAGAAAAATCCGTCAATCATGGCTGGGTTTGAACCCATGAATATCGGATCCTGAGGCGAGCTCTTCACTGCAGGACCATCGAGGTCAACCTATTTTTATATAAAACACTTAATACTTTCTAACAAAAGTTGGTGAGAGCATGGGTGAAACGGAAAGATGGTCCAGTCTTCTTTACTGATGTCATAGTGGAAGGGGTTTAAATCACTCTTGGATGAGCTAAGATAGTTTTTTCCTAAATCATTTTCCCCTCGACTCTATGCCAATTCGGATGCATTTCTTTTAATTTAACCTTCCAGACTCCCACGCACTAGGATAATTAAATGTGGGCAGCCTAGATGAGTGATAGTATGTTTGTCAAAAATAATAATTTATATTAGAAAACATTATCACTTGAAAATATGAAACTATTTTTTTTTAATTAGAATATTTAAGAAATGTTTTGAAATAAATCAAATTGACCCTACCACATCTTTCAAATAAGTTCAAATTTATTATGTCAAGTGTACTCAGCTCTTTTAATATGTTCCCGAAATTTAGGTTTTATACTAAGTACACATGTGATAAGGATTTCAATGTGGTAGCCCAGCTTGATGTTGAAGTTGGTCCAACACATTTTCAAAATAAAAAGCTTACTATTTATGTTCACGCCTTTTGAATCGAAAGATAGCCGTCTTTACACGA
The DNA here is from genome assembly GCA_902151455.1 of Timema bartmani. Lineage (NCBI taxonomy): Eukaryota > Metazoa > Arthropoda > Insecta > Phasmatodea > Timematidae > Timema > Timema bartmani. The sequence continues at coordinate 3,527 of CABFWB010000820.1, forward strand.
ACGCATTACAATATGGCCCCTCCTTATGAGTTATAAGCTACTAACTTTCAGAGTAAAGACGTGCATGTTACATTTTGTTAACACATATATTTCGTGAGCACATGACTTTTAAATTGACTTAACCTAGGAAAACACACTAGTCTCTGGCACGTAGATATTTACTGATTGAATGGCAGAATGAATGAACCCATATAAAATAGTAAAAATTAGAGGTGTACCGATTCAGTAAAGCCGATTACCGATACCGATTACCAATTGTTTAAAATAATTGTTCATGTTACGATTATTTATACCGATTAGTCCCGATTATCGATTATTTATCAATAACTATTGGGAAATATGCTTAAGAGAAAGATAACAGTTAATGTAATTAATATAAAAAGATTTTATTTAAAAATCAACAGTTAAATCTTTGATAATCTTATTATTTTATTAATCTTTGCATAACCGATGATTAATCTTTGCATAACTGATGAAAGTTGGAACTAGATTGTTAGTTTTATCAACGATATGAACTTATATTTCTTTATCTGGTTATGTAATCTCTGCATAGCCCACAGCCCAGATGCAGTATATATATATATATACTGCAGTAAAAGTAAAATTTAAAGCAAAATTTTCTAGGTAGGAGTTTAGTGATCATAATTGCAACAACAACAATATATATATACATAGTTGTAGTTTAGTGATCATAATTGCAACAACAATAATATATATATATATATATTGTTGTTGTTGCAATTATGATCACTAAACTCCTACCTAGAAAATTTTGCTTTAAATTTTACTTAAAAAAAAACGAATAGTCGGAATAATGATCGCTGATGCACTAATAATTGCTTGATAACGATTCATCGATATCCGCATCGCCTCACCCCTAGTAAAAATTCATACAGGATCGAATCGATCGGGGACTCCTTAGAAATGATAGCCGACCACTCTAACAACTTATCTAAATGAATGTTTAGCTATACAAAATTTCAGCCCCACATATTCATTACTTTACCTTAACAATGGTACGCAAAAAGCATAAAATGGCAAGTTTAACTCTTCATCACTCGTGAACTCTAATTATATATAGGCTTAATCATTGAATCACTATTTATAGCTTATAATTATACACTTGTCATATTTGTACCATATTTATTTTATGTATTTGAGATAATTAACGTGCATTTTCTGAACTAATTGGTTGTATCAGCACACGAGAATTTCTATGAGCGAGAGTGAAAGGGCCTACTAATTTAGTTGGGAAAGGTATTTTCACATACCTTGCTTGGTTTTGTTTCCACAATCTACATGGGACCGACGGCTTTACCTCCCCTCCAAAGTAAGTTGTGCTACGCTCAACCAAAATCCTTTGACCTCAACTGGGTTTGATCCCACGAACATCGGGTGCTGAGGTGAGCACTTTACTAAAAATAATCAAATAGCCAAAGCTATTATTTAGGATTTTAGTGAGGATTACTCAATCTAGATATCACATTCTGAAAACTGAAAAATTACACCTGGACACGGGAATCGAACTCGGGACCTTTAGCTTATATCGCCACTGCTCTAACCACTGAGCTATCCAGGAATCTGATAGATCGTGATTTTAATAACGACGATTTCCGCACGTCCATCATAGACTCTGCCTTAAAATATGAGTGAAGAATGATCCTGTGCAAGGGACGATTTCTGGATATCTAAGTGGTTAGAGCATTGGAATACTAAACCAAGGGTCCCAGGTTTGATTCCCGTGTCCAGGTGTCATTTTTCAATTTCCAGGCTTAACTAAAAGACCACCGAGGTAAATAATTGGTACAATTTTTTTTTTCAAATGACCTTAATTCCCCACTATGAAATTGATACATTTCTCGGCCATGCCTGTAATCAAACCAGCAGCACTTAGCCTAGAGGGCAGGCACGCAACTGATTTAATTATATTGCTGTTTGTCAATAATTTTCTTAAAATCCATCTTAAGCTGATTTTTTTCTTTAGTCCGATTCATTGTGAAAATTGACCTCATAAGTGCTAAAGAGCTCTTTAAACGAAAGTTTTCTCTAACACATGTATCGGAAACCAGTACAAGAAGCGAACACGTATAGCAAATAAAGTAGATTACTCCATATTAATGACAGCTCCACTGGAAGTGTAAAGCTTAAGGCTTCAAAGCAGGTCGGTCACAGACTAAGGAACTGTAACCGTAGAGCTGTTTGGGTTCCTCACGGTTCGCCTGCTCTCAGAACTTGCAACCCAACACTGCACACACATACATACACACACACACACACACACACACACAGGGTTCATGCACGCCAGCCCGAGCTATACGAAGTCAAGTGTTGCAACGGTAGGTTCTACGGTGATGGTTTTAAAACTTCCTGAAGCATCGTCAAAACTGAACTGCTAAGATCCGCATCGGTAGGTACGCGGACTAGATATTAGTCTCATCTAGTCTGAGCTTACTGGCAACAGGGAGATCAAAGTTTGAATCCCTAGTACGCTGGTTTTAGATTTTCCCTCTACGAAAATTAAGAGATTCTCCACTGGTTTTATTTGCTCATGCAAATACCCATTTACATAATTAAATGCGGACGGGTAGTAATCCACGGTGCAGTAAATACAAATATTATTTGGACTGACTAGCACCATTATAAGAAGGTTTAGGGTGTATAAACATTCCTAACCAATTACTGTGATCTCAGATCTGTGACATTTCTCGTGAAAAGTTGATAAAAAATAAGCTAATCATACAATTTTATATTATTTTATTTTATTTTACTAAAACATTAAATATAATATTTTTTATCTTGTAGGTGCGTTTAATCACCCTTTCTCATGAATAGTATTTTGAAAATTCAAAAAACTTCTTAAATAAAACATCTTTCTGGACGTTTGCAAAGTGTATCAGAGCTAAAGTTGGAGGCCACCTCTGGTATGAGGGAATACTAGTTAAGGCGGCTGCCACAGTCAACGAGAAATTATAGTTTAAAATACAATGTTCTGTGTCATTTCCTGGAACTACCTCTTTATTCTGTATAATCTTACATTCCCTTTCACCCTTCAACTACAAACACCCTTTGTCATATGCATAAGAAAGAGGGGAAGGAAAACTACGAAACATCTTATCTCAAGGTAAAGAGTAAAGTTCGTTGCTAGTTCTCAAATATCTTAAAATTTTATGTTATATCCTTTACAAAAATAAAATCATTGTATTTGTTATAGGAAGGTTGGATCTTGAGCCCACATTGGCATTTATACGCAAAAAGGTTTTCACAACACGGTCCATCTTCAAGGCATAGCCTCAGACAATGAGGCCATTATTTCATAATGTACATTCTCTACCATGAAAAAAGTATTCAGATGAAACCTTTCCTTGGCCTATTCTCAGCCATAAATCATACAGCCAATGATGCCAAAGTATTAAGGTACTACAACGCGTATTTCAAGACGTCAGCATCCGGCCACCCCCTCAAGAGGCTGCGTCCAATCAACGTGCGCTATGTTTTCCACCTCTGAAGGGTATAAAAGAGCGTCACGATGGTGAGGAGTTATGAGTCCACTGGTACTCGTCATATTGATCACACTTCTAGTCAGAGTCATCATAGAATGCCAACTTGAAAGTGTTTGCATGCGCAAGGCAAAAACGACCAAACCGCTCACCAGTTTCAAAATTTTCAACAGACTGTTTCCTTTGGACGTTTTTGACACTAAACGAGCAATCATTGGCATGAGTGTAAAGAGCATATTTACATCTTTTTTCCAGTTTGATAATTACCGTGGGAGCTGTTTGGTGTTTAGTCTTACGTAGTGGCAAGAGCTTATCAACTACAAATTGTTCACTTTGAAAATTTTCAACAACATCTAAACTCCTCATAAGATATGCCTGAATGATCTTGAAACCTCTCCAAGAAGTATTTGTGGAGACCGTATAACTGTCATCAGTGAGAAACAGGACACCGAGCTTAGATGAGTCACCTATCTCACCCCAACTTGGATGCATCTCTGTGGGGTGTGGAACCTCATCGACGTCACCATAGGACAAAGGGAGATGTGATCGATGCCAGTCGCCAGATATTGCAACGATTTGATCGACACACTCATCGTTGATGTTTGCTACACCTTAAGAGAGACCGAGGCCATCGTTTATACTGACCAAACTATGGTGGAAACGTATATCAGAAACCTGGATCGTATCAGTGCTACCTACTATACACGTAAAGTCGTCGGTTTGGACTGTTACATTTTGTATTGTGAACTTAAAACCATTTTACTAACGCTTATAAGGAACGTTGTAGGAAATCGTATGAACAGTTATATGCGTGATTCTTTTAATAATGTATGGTTATTTTTGTTTTGTGTCTAGAAACCGTTTCAATAGGGGAGGTTTTATAGTTTTTTTCTTAATAAATATAGTGTATTAAACGTGTCTTGACTTATTTTGTTATACTCGATCCTATATATTCACATCATGATTTCATAACGATTGCTGCTTACTTGACATGTTTCCTGATCATCAACAAGGCCAAATTATTTAAATTGTTTACGCTTGTGGTGGGTGATTATTTCATTTTCTTCTTTCTAAATCTGCTGTGAGAGCTCACCACTAAAGAATACCACGAACCAGAGACCTTGCTTTTAAGCACACTGTTCAAAATGCTGGGGTGGCCATTAAACATGTGGTGAAGGAAACCTCTACCCAAAATATCACTAGCAATAAATTCTTGGGCCAAGATCACCCTACATTTTTAGGCTAGGACCCGATGCCTTGGCCTGTTATTAAAACTGAAAGATAAGACACCTGTCAAAAATGTTGGGCATAAGACCCCAGCCTAGGGTTAAGAGGTAGAGTCGAAAATAAAAAGGGAGGTGATAGATACCAGTACCATAGGGCTAGGCCACACTTGTGGTTTAATTCGAAAAATCTAGCATTATTAAATACTTGTCTTCCTACATGGAAGAAGCACATCGTTTAGTGAACATATTTAGCAACCCCTGGGAAGTGAAAGTCACATGCCCAAAATACAAATGGTTATCTTCAAGAATTTTTATTTTTTTGAAATTTTCTTTTCAGAAAAAGTTTGTTCAGGAATAGAAGCATGTTGATTAAGTTATACTTTTTATATTCACACCTCCTCTATAATTTTAACAGTGATCAAATATTGATAAAATTGTCATTTTTCAATAGAAAACTCCCGGCTTCATAACAAAAAATAATAAAATGTAACAATTAATAAACGTTGATACATTATCTTAGAGGGCGTGTTGCAAATATTAACATAAAAATTTCACTCGTTCTCGAGAAAACTGGTATTTCCAAACTATGATTTTTCCACAAGACCTGTCCGGTAGCTAGAGTCATCTACGGTTTCCGTGAACCATCTGCTCTTTTTGGCGCGGATGGATACTTTGGTTGGTTGTGAAGCCACGCCACGCTTTTCACCCTCCCACCCACCATCCCACAAAATAGGTTTTAGACTTGCGCTCAACAGGGCCAAGGGCATTAACTTGCGTTGCCTTTCACCCCAGCTCAAAATGAGAACTCCTCCCTCCATGCCTTTGTCGTTCACACCTTCACTCTTTCTCTCGCTCTATCATCTCCAATGTTCACAGAAAGCAACCATGCATCTACCCTAAGGTGTGCTACACTATTGTATTCACATTTATCCCACACTTCCCCTTTTCTAGTTACCCCCTTCCCAAGGTGCTGAGGTAATCTTTCCGGTCAACCCCTTCCCCCTCCCTCTTTCCAAGCTCTTCTTCCTGTCACATCCTCATCCTCCCTAACTACGCATGCGCAAACACCGGAAGTGGAAAGAGTTTTGTCGCGTGGGAAAACGTGACCTTTAGAGAGATAAAAATAATATTAATATAAAAGAAATGAGTGGAGTATTTTTTTTTTTTCACGTTTAAAAGGGGCTAGCTAGTACGTTATGTTTCCCTTTGTATTATTCGAGAAGTGGTTGGTATACATTTTCGTCTCGGTTTAAGGGTTTGAATTACATACGTGGGAGGAACAATAGATCAGGAAAGAGCGCCGGTCTTTATAACGGTCTTAGTGGGTGGTTTTTTTTTATCGAGGGTTCGAGGAGAATTGGAGAGATTAAAAGAAGGGCCTGGAGATCAAAATTGCTATCAATAACACATATATTGATCAATGATCAGTTACCATAGTAATATATTTTTTATTCGTAAATTAAAATTTATATCTGGATGCAGTAATTGAACCCAGGACCCTTAAAGTAGTACACCATTTCTCCAACACTGAACTGCCTTTGATTCAACCCGTGTACGGGGTCATTCTTCACTCATGGCTTAAGGCAGAATCTGTGACGAACGTGCTTCTTGTCTTTGCTATTCTTGTACATTCAATTAATGTAACCCGTTTCGGTGACCGCGTGGTCTAAGGCACTACTCTCGCAGTAGACTAGACTGGCAATGACGGAGTAATCGAGGTTTGGATCTCAGGTTTAGAGGGTAATTTTTCTAAAAAAAAATTTTTTAATCTCTCCCAATGGAAATGCGGATACACTTCCTATAAATATAACCCTCCTCACCCCTAAAACCGTAATAGTAGTTAATATATAAGCGTATAACTCAAACGTGTAGTAAGACACGATGCTAAAAGTAGCTGTTCAAGCGTTAGATTTCTTCCATGATATATTTTTTGTTGATGTAAGATAATAAATATTATCTGGAGTACTCTGTCGAAGATCAACCGAATAACTGATATTTGACATAACTTACCCATTCCTAGTTTAAAGTTACCATTAGACTATTATATTTAAGGGTGATACCTAAAATTATACCAATGTCACGGATTAATATTTGTCCCAGATTTGTTAAATAAATTAATTACATTTCGTTTGGATAAATATGCTTTGATTAAGTCAGTTGCTATCGAATAAAAAATTAAAAATCAGATTCTTATTGACTAGGTTTATTCACTCAGCTTTTGGATCTAAATGAACTTTCTGATTTTTTTTTTTTTTTTACAAAGTGGTGTAATCCTACACTGGACCTAATTGACTTAAAAAATGGCACGGTGGCAGCCCGCAATCGTCCCATCTTTATCAAGTGGCCGCCATCTCTTGATGAATATAGTGCCAACCTTTGCGGATATAAGATGTCAAGTGTTCAGCACAATGAGTCCTCCAGCCCTGTATCTCATTTTTATAGACCGGAGCCGTTAATTTTTTGTTATTAAATTAACTCCTCATTTGTCCTCACGAGGCTGAGTTGAACCTGTTCCAGACACAATACTTCACAGATAATCTGAAAGTGCCGAGGATCGAACTCTGGATCTGTAGCCAGAAACTCTGACCACTAGACCGCACAGGTAGTTCCTTATTTATTGACATTTTTAAATAAAAATAATTAAAAAACATAACAATAGGGTGTGTTACGTACCATTAAAATTATAGCTATGTTCGCTGCCTTCCACCAAATTTTTTAGAACGGCAGTCAACAAAAATCCCAAGAAAAAATTTGTTTCTTAATTTTAGCACAATTTTTTTTTTCTTGATAGAAATATTATTCATAGACAGCCAAGATGATTGAGGGCCATAATGATACACCATTCCTTTGCGCGTATCCGAGCTAGGGGCTTTCCTGTTCATACACAACGACCAACGTATGAAACGGCAAAGAAAAAACCATAACTTGCTTGTTTTGTTGGGCAAGATATTCATGTTGCATTGTGGGTAATAAATAGGGGAATCCGTGGATCGACAAAACTGGTCAACCACGCATATCTTTTCGCATACCCAGTTGGCAATATTTCACTCGCAAGTCTTGATTCATGTTTGAGTAGTAGCCATATGACTTGTTAAATACAAGTAACCAAATGAACTACATACATAAATTGTTTTAAACTAATTAAGTAATGGAGTGGGACATCTTGTGGATTAACACCTTTGAATACATGAACATTGAACATTGATGAACGTGACTAGGTTATTGCAATATTTAAAAAAAATGGTAAGACACAATCGCACAAACTTTCTCTTATTGTGTATTATAGCTTCAAAGAAAATTTTCAAAATTAGGTTTTTAGTACAGTAGTCTTAAATGAGTTTTATTCATAAAAACGAACACATAACTTTGTTAATCATAATAACCACTCCTTATATATTAATTTTAAACAAAATTGTTCAAATATATTTAAAAAAATTGAAGTTTTTAAAAATAAATTGTTTTTAAACTACCTCAAAATTATTTATTTACAAAAATAAAAACGTGTTTTTATTTAGCATGAAGAACTATTAAAATATTCCCATTTTAAAATCAATCTTCAAGGTCAATTTCAAAAAATAAAAAAAATATATGTATTTGTTGTACACTTAAATTAAATTATTTTAGATAAATAAAGATAGTTTTATCAGAGAAAAAGAGAGAGAAAAGGGGGAAATAGAGAGAGTTAAAGGAATAATCGGGTGAGAAATAGTGGAGAAGGGGAAATAAATAAAGAGTAGAGGGGGAGCGAGAAGAAGAGAGAATAAATATGTAGGTGAAGGAAGTAAACAAATAGAGGGAAGATAAGTATAGAGGGAAGTGGGATAAAAGGAGTGGACGATATATAAAGTGAAGTGAGAAGAAATATAAAGTAGATTGGGTGAGATAGAAAAAGTGAAGGAAATAGAGAGGGGAAGAGATGAAGAGATATAGGTGAAGATAAAGGTAACTAGGATAACAGGAATATGTATAAAGGAGAGAGAGAAAGAGGTAGTAAAAGAGCAAAGATCGACATATTACATACAACAGTTATAGATCCATTTCTGGGAGGCAAGGAATAGTTTTCTCCTCGTAAGAATGTGTAAGACAGGTTTGTTAGAAACAGTGTCGAATGCCACCTTTTGCCCTGGTTCCCCCCTTAGTGTCACGGTGAAGGAACACTCATTCGTCGGTGAACATTCACCGTCACACTCGAAGCTTCATGGCACAATGAGGTACACTCACTTTACAGAAGAAGGAAAAAAAATGGTAACATTTTCATATTCGCGATTGAATCTATAGGGCCAGTGCCGTAGTCAGGGGGGGGGG
>CABFWB010000820.1:12600-76536 GCA_902151455.1 Timema bartmani
GGGGGGGGGGTGGTTTCGGGGTTCAAACCACCCTCCGAAATTTTATGAACAAAATATATATGGCTTTATTTATGGTTCAAAAAATATCAAAATTAAGGTACAAGTAAAAATTAGGGGGCTGTGTTACCATAAAAAGCACTTTAGAGAGCTTCCAGAGGTGTTTGTTATTTAGAATTTTTTCTAGCCTTTGGCAGTTATGGTTTTATGTTTTCATGAAAAAAAACTCCGATAGCTTCTAGAGGTGTTTAATATTTAGAATTGTTCCTATTTTTCGGTGGTTAGGGGGTTATGTTGCCATAAAGAGACACTTTAGAGAACTCCTAGAGCTGTTTAATATCTGGAATTTGTCCTAGCCTTCAGCAGTTGATGGGTTATGTTACCATAAAAAAAACTCTTTAGAGAGCCTCTAGAGCTGTTTAATAATTATAATTTGCCCTAGCCTCCGATAGTTAGGGGGTTGTGTTGCCATAAAAAACACTTAAGATAGTTTCTAGAACAGTTTTTAATTTAGAATTTTTTCTAGCCTCCGTCAATTGGGGGATGGGCCCACCAAACCCCCCCTGAAATGATTGGCTGGCTACGGCCTTATATAGGGCATCCGTAGTTGGAAGGGTGGAAGGTGGCAGCCAGCGTAAGGTCCTTAATTGTAAACAATGACTGAAAGTGACTAATGTCAGCCCGTTCGGGGATAATTATTATTTGCTTAGTGTTATTATATTATCAATAAAAGTGTTATCAAACGATTATAACAATACTTGTCTAAGGATTACCGTATAATTGGAGTTGTCGTAACTTACTGAAATAACAAACTATATTAAAACAGCTATTACATTTGTTGTTTTATGGTTGTGGCAATAACATATATTATAGTAAATGAAACCCGCTTCAGTGACCACATGATCTAACGCGTTACTATCGTGTTAGAGTAGACTGCTGAAAACGGGAGATAGGGGGTTCGATCCTGGTCAGATGCACTGAGGATGATTTTTTCCTATATGGTTATCCACTCTCCCTCCACGCAAATGTTGGTACACTTCCTAAAATATCAGTTACAAAATTAAACGTTTTTATTTTGTAAACAGTACATGAACACAACTGACAAGCGGTTTTGTTAGACCTCATCAAACGCCCTTGTTTCAGCCGGTTCGCCATCTTGATTTACGAAGAGCACGCACGCCTTTGAGAAACTCTCGTCTGAAAAGGATTTTTAAGTGAACCACAGACGATACTTCCACCAAAAATAAACATCCAAAAGTTCATTTTCATAAGTCTGTTTTTTGATCATGTAAGAACTGTTACTAATTTTAAAATAATTGTTTGTGTGGAAGTTTTGACTGCCAAAAATTATAAAATCTCAAAAATGGTCTTGTAAATCGTATGGTTGGGCGAGTGGTATGCTTTCTTAGCTATTATCTGTAAACCTTCCAACCATGGATGCCCTATACACTATTTCTTAAAGAAATTGTGTTTCGCTTGCCTTTTTCGTAAGCACTCCCGTAAACCAACAATGCTGCTACTCTACCCTGATTCCTACGTTTATCCAAGTTTATTATACTAGTCATCATATTATCGTCATATCATCGTCATTAACTGTTTCCAGCCTGTTGCCGGGTCAGTTTAGTAAAATGCCTCCATCTTACTTTATCCTTACACTATTATTCCTCCTTTAATTGCTTCCATTCCTCTTATTTCACTTGCACACTTTTTGTTATCTGCTCCTCCTAGCTCTTTCTTGGTTTCCCTTGCGGTTTTTTTCCTATACACTTAATTTCCATAATTTTCTTTGACATCCTCTCCTTCTCCATCCTAATTACATGCCCATACCATCTGTCTTGCTTCCTCTACTATCTCATGTACTCCAACATTCTCATTACATGCCCATACAATCTACAGTCTTGCTTCCTCTACTATCTCATCTACTCCAACATCCTCATTACATGCCCATACCATCTATCTTGCTTCCTCTACTATCTCATGTACTCCAACATTCTCATTACATGCCCATACCATCTGTCTTGCTTCCTCTACTATCTCATGTACTCCAACATCCTCATTACATGCCCATACCATCTGTCTTGCTTCCTCTACTATCTCATGTACTCCAACATCCTCATTACATGCCCATACCATCTGTCTTGCTTCCTCTACTATCTCATGTACTCCAACATTCTCATTACATGCCCATACCATCTGTCTTGCCTCCTCTACTATCTCATGTACTCCAACATCCTCATTACATGCCCATACCATCTGTCCTGCTTCCTCTACTATATCATGTAACCCCTCTACCCCTTGCTACTAATAATATATTATAAAAAGGAATAGGGCCTTCGAATCGGCCAATCCTCAAATTAATCAAATCCTCAAGAATATTTGAGTGTTCAAAAAAAAAATTAATTTTCTAGATTTGAAAGATAATTTGTTCTTATTCTTTTCTCAAATTCTTAATCGGAATTAATTTTATTTAGATCAAAAACAAATACAACGCCCAACATTCAGATATTTAACTTACCACTTAATGTGAACAATATCAGAATCGAAGAAAAGACAAGTCATACCAATCTTGGAGAGTTAAAAAATTATGCTTTTCATGATCATGATTAAGGTAATTGATAGGAAGTGCACTTACATTAGAGTGTAGAAATAAGGGAGAGCCTACGGTTATGAGTCAAATATGTTAACTCTTCTCCAACCTAATTCACCTAGCCAATATTAGAACCATAACTTCTCTATCACGGGAAATTCAGTCAATTGTGAGCCTAACGCCTTAGACCGCTTGACTATCTCCTTGGATCTCAAAATAAAGACTTTCATTATGTTCATAAAGGTATAAAGTATGTAGTGAGACACTAGCTAGATTATTTAAAATTAGTTTATCAATTAAATGTTAGATAAATAATTTAGTGGTTTTAGCATTTAAACGATTTTAAAACTTCATAATTTAAAATTTGTTTTAGTTTAAATATTTTTTTTTCTAAAACAATCAAATGACTTTCATTGGTTTTGATTAAACTCTTTTTACAAGTCGTGTGAGGAGAAAAACTAATAAATAAAGTGGTTTTTAAAATTCGTTAAACTAAAAAAAATTTTTTTGTAACACTTGACTATACCTTAAAAAAACTCTCTGTAAGTAGTTATAAAACTTTCACCATACCGATTAAAATCATAATTATTGTTGTAGCTTGCATGAAAAATTTGTCAAAATTATTATCAAAATACACGTGAAAAATACTTAAAGTCATATATTATTATTTTAAGAACTAAAATAATTAAGAACTTATAAGAACAAAAAGGCATAGTTGGTTACTTTTATGATGATAAACCTGCCTAACTTTGTAATTTACCAAAATAAATTGGAGGAGTGATACAAGATTAGATGCACGCAAAGGTTATAATGGCTGTATAAACTAATTAAAATAAAATAATTGAGATCACAACACGCGCGGGGATTTATGTAGTTTACTTATACTTAAAATTGTGTTTTTTACATTCAAGTTCTTACGTTTTAAAACATGAGTACTTAATAGCTTAATCTGCCTGGGGGATAGTTAGGAGAAAATACGCCCGCATTAGCGTAGGAAGTTAAAAATAGACATGTTGGAAATCCATCTCCCTAATGATTGTTATTGCAGCTCTGGATCAAGAGGTCAAAGTCGTCAGGTTCGCGTTGTGCTTGGACATCGTTGTTGGTAGGTGCGGGTTCAAATACCGGTTGATTTCCCATTTGAACCCTTTTATGAAGGCGTTTTGTACCGCGTGACACACGACGCGTTTTGTAAGTAATTGAGAACAAATGATTCCTTTTATGTTCTGCCGACCTAAAAAAAGTTGCCGTCGCGTTTAGTAAAACGTGACGTTGTGTCATTGCTGCCAACCCCTGCTTAGTAGACAAGATTGGTCCTGTTGCGTGGAGGTTTACAAGTGTGATTATTGTTTCATTTGAATAATTGATTACAAATTAATAAAATGAAGAGTGTGTGTGTCTGTAATGCGCATCTCGTGATATCTACAGTACGCAAAAGGTCTAAAACAGTGGTTCCCAACCTTTTGTGGCCCATCTCCCCTTTCTGGAGGTTGACTAACACCTAGCGCCCCCTTTTCATTTTCANTCAGGTTCGCGTTGTGCTTGGACATCGTTGTTGGTAGGTGCGGGTTCAAATACCGGTTGATTTCCCATTTGAACCCTTTTATGAAGGCGTTTTGTACCGCGTGACACACGACGCGTTTTGTAAGTAATTGAGAACAAATGATTCCTTTTATGTTCTGCCGACCTAAAAAAAGTTGCCGTCGCGTTTAGTAAAACGTGACGTTGTGTCATTGCTGCCAACCCCTGCTAAGTAGACAAGATTGGTCCTGTTGCGTGGAGGTTTACAAGTGTGATTATTGTGTCATTTGAATAATTGATTACAAATTAATAAAATGAAGAGTGTGTGTGTCTGTAATGCGCATCTCGTGATATCTACAGCACGAAAAAGGTCTAAAATGTTAATATTAGCAGACCCTGTGCAAGAACATGTGCACCTCAAAGTAGGAATTTTAAAATTTTGACTAGAATTTTTTAACTGATTAAAAAACGGAAAAATGAATAAATATTAACACCATGGGAAAGCTTTACTACTACATTTAATATAATAATTATTTGCAATTTAGTTTGTTTACCATGGAGAGTAAAGAAGAAGAATTTGGTATCTGCAATAAATTCTTCTTGTCGTCTCATCATAGTCAATAAATTTGGTAAAAGTTATTTATTTTTAGTAAATAGCTTTGATGTATTAATGGCTTTTTTTACGTGTAAACAGTTTTATCCTTTTTACACCTTTTTATAACTATTCATATTTCCTACCCTAAAATATTTATCTGGGGCTAAGTTGGGTAATTATTGTAGACAGGGGTAGAAATTGCAAATAAGTCAAAAATGGGCAAAATTGTAAGAATCCTAGCGTGGACGGGGTTTAAAGGGTAAAGAGGATAAAGAAGTTATAATGGGTAAATAGTGCAATAAGGGTAAAAAAAGGGCACCTATTACTTTAGGGTAAAGAGGGTAAAAATGTTAACTAGGGGTGAAATCGCAAAAATGGCAAAATGGTTAAAGAGTGTAAAATGGGCAAAAAGGGAAAAATGGATTAAATAGGTAAATGGGGCAAAAAGGTTAAACGGGGTGAATGCATTAAAAAAGTGCTAAAACACTTTTGATTGGCTTTAATTACAACCCCTTAGCAACAAATTATTTATGCTATGACACACTTATTTCTTTTTTATAGCACCAACAGGCAAGAGTTCAAAGTATTGTATATAGAGAACTTATAACTTAATCTTCAAAAGAAGTGTCAGCTTTTAAAACACGTTTAGATTATATTCCTATTTTAATATTGTGTACTGGTCAGCCTACTCTCGCGTTTGTATCAAAATTCAAACCAATAAAGGATTAATATTTAAATCTAAATTAAGATCCCTGTAGCTTATTTTATATTCTAAAAATTACAAAGCTACTCTATAGATCCCCCGTGCGAAGAACGGGTACACCAGCTAGTATTAAATGAATAATAATCACTATGTTAATTTTTTTTTTACTATCACCGCGTCTTACTACCTGTTCAGGTTATAGGCATATATGATAATTACTCTAAGGGAGTATAGATGAGGTAAGAAGGATTTTATAGGTATAGCTACTCGCATTTGCGTGTAAGGAGAGTGGGAAACCATTTGAGAAAAAACCGCAGTCAGTAGACCCTACTGGGATTCAAACCTAAATCCTCCCTACATTGGTAGGCCAGTCTAATATGAGAGTGACGTCTTATAGACCATTCAGTCATCGAAGTGGATTTTGTGTTCAATTAAATGCATGAATTAAAAAAAAACATTTCTCAGGTATCAGGCCTGAGAAGCAAATATATATATATATATATCAACGAAGGAATTATATATATATATATATATATATATAATTTATGGGGGAATTATATATATATAGTTTATGGGGGCAGAATAGCAATTAAAATCATCTCTGNTATATATATATATAAACGAAGGAATTATATATATATATATATATATATAATTCCTTCGTTGATAGATTTATGGGGGAAGAATAGCAATTAAAATCATCTCTGGGAACGAAATGTGTGACAGCAAAGAAGGAACACACACACACACACACACACATACACACACTGGAGTGTTCGTGCGGATAAACATATTTACACAACTTCACAACCTATAATTTGCACGAGTCACACATTTAAACTAATTATCCCATAATCTTATCGTGATAGAAAAAAATAGAGTCCTAAGCATCCTTGGCTTGGTGTTAAAAGGGCCAATAACGAAAATTAGTGGTTTTCCAAAGATCGCGGAGGGAGTGTAGGGGACGCGTGAAGAACCCTGTGTAATTTTGCATTCTTCAAAGCAAAACATTTATTTGGACAAAATAAATCAAATATGTTCTCCTGTAGAAAAATATAGTTTAATTTTCTTCACATGATGATACCAACACTTATTGAATATCTGTCACTAGCATAGCGGCATTATATGAGAAACGTTTTAAATAAAGAGAAAAAGTAGTCATTATATTCCAGGACACCTTTGACTGATATTAAACAACTGTTTATCTCACCATGTAAAGAAAATTAAACTAAAGGTTGCTACTGGAGCAATACTGGATTTATTTTAAACAAAAATTTTTGCTATAAAAACTGTAAAATAGCTGGTCTTTTCTTGTGTTCATTTGAGCTCACCTTAACACTGTAAAGACCTTTTTACTCCTAATTGTTTGTGCAGTCTGAGGAGCTGCTGTGATATTTGTAGTTACACAACATAGTTTATTAGCGCGTTTTCACTAGCAATGGCTTGAACATTTTCTTGTGCAGAATCATCTTGAAAATCCTTGACCTTCAGTTAAAGGCTGACTAGATGATGCTACTATTAATTATATATATTTTTCTGTAATTGTCTTCAATTTAATGGCCTCAGCTATTTCACTCTGAGTAAATTCTACCGTCTATTTTTATATACGACCACGTTTACAATATCAGTTTCAGTTATATCCTGTCCAAGGTGTGAGTGTAACATGGTCCGTATCCGGACTCTATCGATATCCGGTCTTCACGGATATCCTACAGCTGAAGAAATAATCCCTACACTCAATATCCTCGGTGAGGGAAATGCAGGTCTGATGGAGGAAAGCTTTATCTTCTCTCTCTCGTTTACCTGTTGCCAAATCTACTCACTTTCAGTTTTGTCTGAAGGTGGTGTGATGGGGTAAGAAGGGTCTACTGGCAACCTAGACGAACCAGGGCTGCAACCTTTTTATTAAACTTAAGGGAAGATTGACCACATAAAAACCAGAGTATAACACCGCTGTTTACCAATAGTAACCATTAAGTTCACTCAGATATGATACCCAGTGGAGCCCCAATGGTTGGTTGGTTTGGTTTAAGTTTGGATTGTGTTGTGTCATACTATCCAGAACTTCAAACATTTGCCTAGCTGTCGTGTTCAATTCGAGCTTTGACTGACCTGAACCCAAATTAAAACTTTCTCCCACCAATATTTTGCGATTTAATTTGATAACGATGGTCAATGTACGATAAGTCAAGCCAATTCATGAAGTGTATCAGGTTTTGATCCTTGGCCGTAACATATTATACTAAAATTCTGGTGGGTAAAACCTTTTAAGAAGTTTAAACATATTGTTTGAGGTCAATATGGATAACAATCATTAATTTATCGAAATTTATACTATCTAGCAAAAATTACATTTGAATATATAATTTGAAGTGTGAAAATATGAAAATAGTATTCAGTTACTTTTGTAGCTCACTTTGGTGGTGACATTATCTCTAACGCACTACTCTCGCAGTAGATTAGACTGCCGATGATGGGGAGATTGAGGTTTGAATCTCGGTCAGGTAGCCTATACTGAGGGTGGCATTTACAAAATGGTTTTCCACTTTACCTCTTCGTTAATTTGGGTACACTTCCTTATAATATAACCTTCCTAATTCTTAAAATCATTAGCGTATAATCGGAGTGGGTAGTTAGAAAAAGTGCTAAAATAAAAGTTGATTTTGTAAGTGTCAAAAAGTTTCTTCCTTTCTGAATCGGACTGTATATTGAGCAAAATATGACATTGGCTGTTTTAGCACTAAGAGTGTCTCGCATGTTTACTCGTTAAAGTACACCTATTATTTTATTGTATAGTAATATAAATATATATATAAATAAAAATAAACTACCAAGTATAAATTGAATGAAGAAAACCCATTTCAATAAAAAGGAAATATATGATAATAGGCCATTGCTCAAAGGTAAAATATTCATTTCTTCTCTATTTAACAGTAGAAATAGTTACACACACATTTAGACACACATGGAGTAATATTTATTTTTTTAAATCTGTAAATGAATATTGTTCTTAAGTTTTGTAGTAGTTATTAGGAAGAACGGCACTATTAGAAAATACAAACTATTTTTACAATCAGTAATAACAACATAAAAAAATATTAGTGTTAATTTATATACACGATTCTAGATATAAAAAGTGACACGTGCATATTAAATGTGTTTTCGTATGAATATATGAAAGTAGATCTAATAACTTTTGTAGCGTTCAGCTGAGAGTATTCCTACAAAATTTGGAATATTTTTTGTTAAATCTGTGTCCCTACATGCTAGTTTGGATCATCGTTTTTTATATTCAAAGGTGTTTTGAATTTTCAAACTATCGAGTTTCCTAAATTTTGAAAATATTAGAAATTCGAGGACACGAAAAAAAAAAGACTTGCAAATTAGAAAAAAAGCTTACTCAAATTTCGAATCGAAATCGGTTTTAGAGTTTTTTCTAAAGCTTATTAGTTGTTCATCAAAATATAATTTTAATACAAACATGGCAACTACCCCCAAATGAATTAATCCACCCCATAACGTGCATGTTTGTATTTATAATATAATGAATGCATTTAAACATAAAGTTAGCATTTGTTTACCTGCCTCAGTGACCTAACAGTCTAAGGCGTCACTCTCGTGTTAGACTTGCCTACTGATGACTGAGAGATTGGGGCTCTAATCACGGTTGTATCTACTGAAGGCGGTTTTTCCTAAATGGGTTTCCTCTTTCGTGCAACGCAAATGCGGGTATATTACCTTTAAAATATTTCCTTTCTCATCCTTACCCCATTAGATTTACTATGATATATGCGTACAACGCGAAAATATAGTAGGACGAGGGGATTAATAATATAATATACAATTTAGCTACCATTTATATTTTCTGAAGCAAATTCAAACTATTTATTAACAAAACTAAAATTTAAATGGTTTCAATTCTCCTATTTTATAAAATAGAATACATCAAACTGTACTCCGATATGTTTATTTATTTTTTATTTATTTATTTGAAGTATTTAACGTGTGCTTTGAAATCGACTTACTATATCAGCACACGAATTATAAATTAACATAAATCTAGAACAAACACAGCACCCAGCCCTTGAATTTTTATTCATCCCTATGAAAAGGTAATGCCAGGAATCGAATCTGGGATCCTTAGCTCAGTAGATAGACATTCTACCGACTGAGCTATGGTGTCGGACTCACGATGCTTGGTTCTATCTGTATTACCTACACAAGTTAGATGTTATTCGTTGAGAGATATGGTTTAAAGGTGGGCGCGTAGAAGACAAGATTTAAGGTAAGTAATTTTGCAGTTTTTATTGCCAAACATAAAATAAATAAAACATTGCTTCGGTAGAAACATAGAGTTTAACTTTCTTCACATGGTGATATCAACAGTTGTTGAATATTTGCCATAAGCATAGCGGAACTAGATGACTAGAGTATTTAAAGCACCACACTGGTTAAAACTAGGGACCCTTAGGGTTGAAACTCGCCTCCTGAATCACTCGTTCGTGGAGACAAGCTCACCAACATTAAACGAATCAACCAAAACCTATTCTTAGCTACTTAGATGTGCTAGTTCCCACCTGCTTGCTCTCAAACTCTAGAGATTGTTTACTCGTTGTAAATTACAGTCTAAGAAAAGCCTCATCCAGCACAGTCCAAGGTCTAAGGACGGTATAAGGTTGCATTGAGAGGTGTTATGAACCACAGCCCAAGGGGTTAGAAGGTTGTGTTGAGGTGCTAGGCTCATGCGCACAGTCCAAGGGGTAGAGAGAGATGCGAGAGGGTTGCTTTGAAAGGTGCTAGGCCCATGAGCACAATCCAAGGGGTAGAGACGTTAGAAGGTTGTGTTAGTATGTACTAGGGACATGTGAAAGTTATATTATGGGAATGTTATGTTAATAGACGTTTTGCCCACGAGCATATTCCAAGGGCTACGGATATAGTAAGGCTACTTAGATACACGCTAGGCACACAGAGAAATGGACTGTGCATATTCTTTGCACCTTTAAGTACCCAACTTTACAAAATACATAAATGTTAGAAAAACTCATTATCATGCGATTCACTTGTAATTCAGATTTAACAGAATATTTCAGATGACCTTGTGGGTAAATGAACAACACAACATAGGTCTAAAATATGTTTTAAATAATCTAAGGAGTATGTTTAAGAGTCCTATGTATCAAGATAATACTTGAAGTACGACAGGGAAACCAGCCAGTATTTAAAATAGTCATTTTTGCTATGTAAATATTGACAAAGTCTGGGACATATTTATCGTGTTACTATCTTGTTTACTTATTCATTCTTTGAATTTATTTCAAAACGTTCTGAGCATTATTTATCACATAGCCTTAGTATTAACAAAACCTTGGGAAAACGAAATTTTAGGTGAATATCATTTAATGCCGTATTTATGGTTTAGTCTTAGGAGTCAACCAATCTCCCAAAATAAGAATGACAAACAGTTCAAATATTCAAAAATAATTTTTTGTCGACTACCAAAACATTATTTCTAATTTGTAAAAAAAAAAACTTAGTTTGTATCATTATGAAAACTATTATCAGATACTCATTTTTAACTCAAATATTCAAACCCAATTTAGAAAAATTTCAATTTTTTTTATAATTTGTCGTGAGTAAACAACCCTTAATTACTTATTTTAAAAACGTAAATAGTTACAATTATCATGCAAAATAATATCCCGATACTAATTTTGAACAAAATAATTAAAGCTATTTTTTATAAATCCAAATTTTACAAAAATCAATAATAAATTATGTACTATAATTTTTTATTTTTTTAGAAAAACAAACATAGATTATCTGTATTGTGTAAAACTTAGCAAATAGCACTTTTGAACCAAATCGCCAGAACATTTTATTTAATATTCAAATTTAAAAAATCATTAATCAATAAATTACCCTTAAACAAGTTTTTATTCGAAAATCAAGTATTCAGTTTTATTTTTCATGCTAAACACTCCTCAGATATACATTCAAACGAAATCTTAGTAGCTCTTTTAAAAATATTTTGATTTTTGGAAAATCATGAATTTTTAGCTAAAAACCAAGTATAAATTGATATTTGGGATGACAAATACTACCCATATACCCATCAATAAACAAAATCCTCATAGCTGTTTTCAAAATATTTTGAACTCAAAATAATCATTCATCAGTAAACTATCCTTAATTTGATAACTAAGACCAAAATGTAAAAAAAAAAGGACTCAGATTTTGCCCTATAACAAAATAGATATCAAGTTTTAATAAATTCCATACAACCGCTTCAGATTTGTGGCCAGGTACAGATAGACGGACAGACAGACAGAAAGACAGACAGATATGGGAACAGAAAATATTGTTAAATCCACTTTTTTGGGCTCGGACCCACATAAAACGTAAAGATTCATCAGAGCTTGGAGGTTGAAAATTTTCACGATTACAGCACTTCCTCTCTAAACGAAAAAGAAAAAAACACCGGATGGATTGAAAACATTTGTTTTGTTTCAAAAATTGTTTTTGCAATAGTATTTTGATTGATATATTTACTAATAAGCTGGAAAAAGGAATAAGGAATTACTGATCTATTTCTAGAATATGATGACATTGGAAGAGGAGATTAATAAAACAAGTTTTAAAATGTAATTTATTTTTAATATATCTGATACAATATTAATAAAACCTTAATTATCAAGGATAAAATCAGGAAAATAATAACTTCATACTAAAAACAAAAGGGTCATTTATTTAAAAAAAATCATAATAAAACAAATAAAACTAAAATAATAAAATTGACTAAAAGGGTAGTCGGTTTTATTTTTTATCTTAAAGATTAACGAACACTTTTCTCTTGAAATAAAACATGAGTTCGATTTTTAGAGTTAATAAATACTCTATTTATTGTCCAGTACATTGATAGGGCAAACAAGACAAACTAGGAAAGAAAGGAAATATTTGAGAAACGTGTCCAGAAAAACAAGCTTTCTTTAGCCTATCAACTAATTAGACGCCGTTTAAATGAAGTGATATACATATGAATGATACGTTTATACATTTATGAGGCTAAGCTCTTATAAAGGCTTCACGCGTTTACATAAAACGTAAATTAACATGCCGTAAAAGAGTTAATTCACTCAAACTAGATTTCTAGAAACAAGAATTTTATTGGCAGTTTCAGAAGCTGGTCTATATTTTTCTTCCATTTTAAGAGAGACAAGAAAGAAACACGAATAACACCTAAACAACTAAATTGTTTTTGTATTTTTAATGAATTTGAAATAATTGGCTGGAACATTTAGTGAATATATAACTATAATCAGATTCAGAATGAAAGTTTTTTTTTTGCATTATAATATAGTCATAGATCAATTCATGGTATTTTCTACAGACGTTAATTTTGATAGATAGTTTTTTTAATCACCGAGTCTTACTACCCGTTCAGGTTATACGCAGATAAACAGTATTAGCAGTATCAGAAGCATGGACAAACAATGTAAGAGAGACTAGGAGAAGTGGAGGACATGGGAATGAAGTTTGTGAGGAGCATGTTAGCTGTCACGAGGAGAAACAGGATAAGGGATGAAGTTATCAGGAAAAAAGTAACACATCAGATAGTAGAGGAATCAAGACTGAGATGGTTTGGCCATAAAACGATGATGGAGATGGAGAGAATACCGAAGAGAATGATTGAGATGAGGAATGTAGGGAAAAGATCGCAAGGTAGGACAAGAAATAAAAGGGAGGAGCAGATAACAGAAAGTGTGCCAGTGAAAGAAGAAGAATGGAAGCAAATTAAAAGAAGATAGAATGGCGGATGGTTAGAGGAAGATGGAAACATTTTACTAAACTGAAATGACCACAGGCTGAAAACAGTTGTTGATGATTATGAGTATTATTATCAATAAAATAGTAATAATAATCTAGTAAAATATTGTCAATGTGGATTGCAATAAAAAAAATATGTATGTGTTTTAACAATGGTTCTCCTTGCCAGATTCCTACTATAACAGGCATGTCAAAATGGTAGCCTGTGGGCCGCATGTGGCCCTATCTACCCATGATTCCTTGCGGCCCACAGACGTTTAGATAGAACAATCTACAATGCGACCCGATTCATCTTATTATAAACGTTGGACAAATAAAACATTTGGAAATTGGTTATTGGTCATTTGGTGAAATCTAGCAATTAAGTTTGTTGCACCTAATTTTTAATCTTTACTCAGAGAAAATTGATTTAGAAAAACACCGTTAAATTTGTGAGATATTTGGCAATACATGGGTGTGTGAACTACTGTTCTATCTTATGAAAAGGAATGAACACCCAAGAAATCAAGGCTCATGGACAAGCAAATGCCATCAATTATGACAGTGACTTCAATATATAAGATTCAAAGCTGGGCACTCACAGCATTGCTACAAAAACTGTTCCAAGTTTCTGGGGGTAATATATAGGTATATTAATATAATGAAGAGTTTGTCTTTTATGAGCATTGTGCTATATCTACCACACGCAGAGGTCTGAGATTTTAAAATTCAGTAGCTCTTGTGCACGAACATGTGCATATTGGAGCCAGAATTTTAATAATTTCATTAGATTTTTTTATAAATTAAAAACTGTATCGGAAGCAAAGAAATCTAAAGACGTATCTTTCAGGCAACGCTGGGTACTTATAATATTACGGAATAAATATCAACATTTTATATTATTTCAATTTTTTGTAACAGTAAGGATTTTAAAAATGAGTTATTTTCACTTATAATAATAGTATTGCGTGTCTGGGCTACATTATTTGTAGCCCAGTTTCTGATAGTATTAGCCAATACTAATGTACCTCTGCCCAGGGGACGCCCGAGTGCACTAATCGTACATCCTTTCCGTGGAGGCTCTTTCCATGTCCCGATGAGATGTGGTGATGGGGATAGTGAATATGAGGGTGTCAAAACAGTGGAAATACCCATGGTACCAGCAGGGATTATAACCTAAGACCCCCAAGCTCGTAGAAAGATGCACTGACCACTACACCAAGGGACCAGTTATTTTCAATTATCGAGGTGAAAATATTATGTTTTTTAAATGTGACCTAATCAGTATTTTTAATTATCAATGTGGCCCTTATTATCAAACGAGTTTGACATGCTTGTACTAGGGTATATTTTGCTGGGCTTTATTTTGTCCACCCCATTACACTTTCTGTTCTTGCTGCGTGTAAATTTACACCAATGGGCTAGAGATGAGAAAGGTAGAAGGTAAATGAACTGTAGTTATATTTTTGTGGAGGGAAAGTGGGAAACAATTAAGGAAAAATAGACTCTCACTACACACGGGTGAGATTAGAAACACACCTCCCCATCACTGCAAACCAGACTACACTCAATATCATTGCTGAGGTAACTGCAGGTCTGAAGGAGAAATGCTTTATCCTCTTTCTCTCTCTGTTAACTGTTGCCAAATCCACTCGAGCTCAGTTATGTCGGAAAGTGGTGTGCTGGGGTAAGAAGGAGCTTTGATATCCAAACAAAATCTCCTAAAAGACCCTCCGGATGGCTTTCTGATACACTGTACCTAGGCTCTGAGGCCCCTAACAATGCAACTACTGATACCCATCGGGACCGGAACATTTTCGCTGGATATAGACCGAGGTCCATGAGTGCCATTACGGGTACTAGGGCACCCGAAAGATCCAGGACCAGCCCTTCCATGCCAACCTGCCTTGGGTTACTTGGGAGAAACCCGCCCTCCACTGGGACCGGATGGAGGGGGGAGTTGGCTCCTCCTAGTGATCGCCCATCATGAGGAAGTCAGGAGTTAAACCTCCGAACAGCCGTCTTCTCAAACCTCGTTCTCAAAAATCTCAGTACTTTCTCTCTCTCACCATCTTAGCTGCCGCCCCAGCCTTTCTGAGACCAGCTGTCCGGAGTTGCCCAGCGGGGACCTCGAGAAGGTGCCCTGACCAGCTATCACCGCTACAATGGTACGCACTACCAACCACTTAGTGTGTGTCGAGAAGCCCCCCTCCTCACACACAGATGACCTTGTCGGGGTCTTAGCTATGCCGGACCCCGTCCGTCACATTGCCCATGGGCCGCCCTGTGGAGGCACCCCGACAGGACTTTTAGAGATCTGTCAGTACCGGAAAGTGGCAAAGACAGTCTAGTGCTCATTTATATGAGACATGTGTGGGCCCAGAGCGCACCCGGCCACCATACGTCGGGCCGGACAAACGCCTGAGCACCGTGACCCCCCGGTAAGAAGAGCTACTGGCAACCTCGAATAACCAGCGTTGCAAAACTTGTCTTATATTTGAGGAAAGATAGACCACACACAAACGAGAAAATGACAACGCTATTTCCCAATAGAAACCATGCAGTTCCCCCAGCGATGATATCCACTGTAAATTAGCTTGACCTCCAAGCAATGTGTCCACCTGTGTGGGTCTTAGTAATTAACTAGTCCTAACCTGGGTAAAAAATAGCCCAAAAGCCCCATCTACAGACTTCGTATACGTAAGGTGCATTGTGACCTGTGAGAGATTAACTTCACACCAAAAGATTGAACTAACTACAGTGTCCTGAAACTTAAGTCCTTAGTTCTAACAACTCTGTAAAAGTTGACTGAAGTTTAACTTTATAAGGAACAGTCGATACGGACTGATAAGGATTACCAATTACAGCAAAGTAAATATGTGCGCGCGCATCGAAATGAAAAAAACCCAATGGCAGCAAAAGTTACAAAATGAAATGATAGCTTTACTCATGAAGTTATTTCATAATAAAAACAAAATGAAGCATAGAATCTCGGAAACAGTTTTCTGAGAAATAACAAGTTCTCAGAAAGAGTGGCATCACTTTGGTAGATTAAACTTCCCATTAGTATTCTTGATAACCTCTGCCTGCTTGCCGCCTTGCTTTGGACCATTTTATTTAGAAAAGTTTAATTGTACGTACTCTCAGACCTTCTCATTGGTTGGCTCGGTCACGTGATTAAGGATACGGACTGTGTACACGCGATTTACATTTCTAAGGACCATTAAGGACTCAAGGTTTATACGGCTGTGGAGTTTACGGACTCTATAGACGGATCTTTATTATACTTTCTTGTTTGTCCAAGTCGCAGGATTTGTAGTAAAGTTCGTTATAATTTAAGATGTTTTATTATGTTTGTGCTAATCTACAGCTCAAGACTTTTTTTTATATATTTCAACTACTTTTTTATTATACTTTTTTATTATGCTGTCTCAATGACGTCCATACAAACCGACCTAATGGTATAATGGTCAGTGCACCTGGATATGAACCTAGGGCTCCCGAGTCACACAGGCTAAAAAAAGCATCCATACATTCACCGATGAACATAAATTTTAACTATGTAAATTGTGGCTTTGATAAATTTTTTTAAACTTTGAAATGCTAACCCACGAATTAAATCCTTTAATTTTAAAAATATAAAGCTAAAATATGTTTTTTAGAACCCTAAGTACCCTAGGAATTGCGTTGTTTTCTAAAATTTTAGCTTTCTCCTTGAATATGTTTAAAGTTTTACATAACAAAAATGTTGTTACATACTTTTTTTTGATAAAAATATTAAAATTCGGTAGCGTAGATCTTCGGTGATCTTTGTCAAAATGAATCGTTTCACCTATTTAACAGCCTATATATTATATAATTTACCTCAATTTTCTTATGAATGACCATATCTGACGGGTAGATAAAGTTACTAAACCTACACTCATGTATTCATAAGTCAAGTCATTTGAACTTCAGCTGTCAATTTTGATCGATATTATCAATACTTATAAATTAACACTAATAATATTGTAAAATGTTATCAAAGTTTACCATGAAAAAGTGTAATTTCTAAACAGTGCTATAAATGTAGGCCTACATTCATAAGAAAATCAAGGTATATTATTATTATTATTATTATTATTATTATAATTATTAGCACCACATCTTACTACCCATTCGGGTTATACGCACTTACGCTAATATGTAATGGTAGGGTGATTGTGAGATGAAATGGAGGACCTACAGTTTAACGTGGGATCCGAACCACGGTGGAGGCCTGGCATTCCACACATTCACAAGTTGTGATTAGTACACGTCTTGTCAGAGGTGAAGTAAGGGTTTGGAAATCAGATAGATCTGTGCCGGGACCGAGGATTGAGCCCCGGACCTCCAGCACGGAAGTCTGACACTTTACCCCTAGATCGCCAGGTCACCATCAAGATATAAATAATTACGATTTGTATACAAGAACAGTCGTAAAAATAAGAACAAAATGGGCGAATATGAGGATGGACCAACGTAATAGATCTGTCGTCTCCCGGTAGAGCCAGAAGGTCGACGATCTCGGTTAAGAAGAAAAAAAAAAAGGTTCTCACATCTCAAGTACATTCGGGGTCACCCCCAAGGCAGGAAGAAATAGTGGGAGGGAGGGAGGGAGGACCATCACATGAAGTATGTGCAGGGACACTGCTCATATAGAGCCAGAAGGTCGACGATCTCGGTTAAGAAGAAAAAAAAAAGGTTCTCACATCTCAAGTACATTCGGGGTCACCCCCAAGGCTGGAAGAAATAGTGGGAGGGAGGGAGGGAGGACCATCACATGAAGGATGTGCAGGGACACTGCTCATATTTCTACTGTCACTTCGTTTCTCGGCACGGATTTCACATGAGTTTGAAACGCTTATTTTGGCAATGTGTTGAAGTCGCTTCGCCTGACGGCAGCCATTCTTCTTGAGCCGCTCCGCGTGGGTCTTTTCGGTACCATGACTCGGCTCGACGATTATAATAATATTCTTCCACCGGCGTTGCTTCATCTGACCGTGACATAAAGAAAACATAAAACTTAAGATGAAACATGGGAACTATATTTATGAACAGAAATTGTTGGGTTTTTTTTTGTTGTTTTTTCACGTGCTCAACGTCTTCCTGACTTGCCTCGTGGTATAGTGGTTGGATTCCCGGCTGGTAACGGGGGATTTTTCTTGAAAAGAGAAAATTCTCATGATCACCAAAAGAATTTTGTTAACTAAGCTTAAGTTAAGTTAAGATCTTTACTGGCTTCATCCCGTTATATCCACTTGCATCATCCTCTTAGAACCTCCTCGGGACATGGAAAGAGCCTCAACGGAAAGGATGTACGATTAGTACATTCGGGCGTCCCCTGGGTAGCTCTACATTAGTACTGGCTAATCTTTCCGCAAACTAATCGACAGATTGATGTATACCTAGTCCAGATACACAGTTATTATTATTATTATTATTATTATTATTATTATTATTATTATTATTATTATTATTAACGTCTTACTGTCAGACTGAACTACCCGCAAATCTACATGTATGAGCTAGAGAATGAAGAAGGTATAATTTAATTGAAATGTTGTGAAGTTTTTTAGCTCCACGTTTCACTACCCGTTAAGCTAATACGTTTACCTACACTAATAAAATGAAGAGTTTGTTTGTCTCTCATTAACATTGCGCGATATTTCTCTAAAAAGTTGAATTAAGAGGTGGTGTACCAACATTTTTGTGGAAAAACTTTTTTTTTTTAGGAGAAACCATCTTCAGTGCCTCAGTGTACCAAACCGGGATTCGAAGCTTGGTTTCTGAGTTATAGGAAGTCCAAAGTATTTCGAGAGTGATGATTCGACCATCAAAGTGTCGTTCTAGTGTTGATGGAATAGGAAGAACCACCCTCTTGTACATCTCGAGTCTTGAGTCTCGAGTCTTTAACAAACTAGACGATACGAGACTTATGCCTTTGAACGTGTGCCCATGGTAGTAAGTATAGACTAGATAGGCAACTAGTTTTTCGTAACCAAAATCCTTTTTATTTTATCTCAACCCCCTTGTAGATAGAAGTATTGTGATCGTCTAAAAAAAAATCTAACATAAGATTTTTTGATAAAATGTTGACGTTTCATGACCCCCTGAAATTGAAAACAGGGGTTTTGCGATGCTGTCGTTCTCTCTGTTTGTATTTTGACCTAGAGCAGAAATTGTTTTACCGATTGGGCTAAGGTTTGGTATCTAGGATATTATATAAGGCTTCACCAAGGACTTTGTTATATATATATATATATATTTCTAAAATTAAGGGTAAATTACTGAAGGGCAATAAAAGTTATAATCGATTTTCTCAAAATTATCTCCAGTGATTTTGTTTAAATTCCGTATCTAAGCACTGTTTAGCATTAAAAACAAAGAGGTAACTCTCATCCTCCCATGTAAATTTCTTTGAGGATAGGGCTTAATTTTCATACGCAGAATTTTGATCATATATTCACAATTATTTGAGATACGAAATAATTTATCATCGTAAAGTTGTAGTAGCTCTACTATTAAATATAATAATCTTTTATTTAAAATATATATTTATAAAACCTATAGCTTTTGATCTTCAAGCAAACATGTAAATATATAATTTGTTTTTTATTCAGGTCTTTGAAATGAGTTTTGTTTTGTCTTTGGTGGCCAGAGATGTTCCTTTGTTATCAAAGTTTCTCTAACAGTATTTAATATTTCATGTCTGTTCCTTGGCGGGGTGTTTCTGCAATAATGTTGATTATTTTATTTCACAAATCCTACTAGTTATTTTTAGTAAATGTCTCTATTTTAGGATAAAAGATAAAGAAATTCTGTTTGAAGACCGTAGACCAATCATTGATTATTTCATACATAATTCAATGGAGATATGCATACTGAAAATATGACAGGCTCATTTGGTCTGGTTTGTTGGGGATGGGGAAGTCATGGTTTGAATCCCGTCTAGGTGTGTTGTTGATAGTGGTTTTTTTCCCTAAATTGTTTTCTGATCTTATTCTACGTAAATTTGGGTAAATTTTCTCTCCAATTCTACCTCTCCAAACCTTAACCCCGTTTGTGTAGTTATAATTCGTATAACCCTAACGGGTATTAAGACACGAAAGAAATAAAACCATGAAGTAGCTATAAGAGTAGCCGGGTAGCGTGGGCATGAAAATAAAGTTGACAGTGTCATCTTGTTTGGTTTTATAGTGAAGGAAATATCGAGGCCAGGTGTATTGATGAGGTTCATATTTTTCCTAAATGGTTTTCCACTTACTCTTAACGCAAACTCAAATATATGTTTGTTTAACTCTACCTTTCTCATAGTCATATTATTAGCGCTAATTTGACATGGATCAGGGTAATACACTATCACTGGCTAGCATATAGATAAAATTTAAAATTACTATGCTTAGAAAATCAAACTAAACATGTCTATTGAAGCAATATTTTACTTATTTTAATCATAATTGTTTTTGGTTATTAAAACTGGAAAACATACTTACTAATATTGTTCGTGTTCCCATCCATTTATTATCAAAGGTCAGAAATGTCTGATTATGAAAATCATTGTTTATTATGAAATAAGTTGCACCCAGAATGTTGACAACCAATATTTAGGGAGAAGTATGCTGTGTTCATTTGTGCCAACTTTTTTTTTAGCACCGCGTCTTACTACTCGTTCAGGTTCTACGCCTTTGTACTAATTACACGACTGGTCTAGGGACTAACAAAGCTTAATTTAGATTAAATTAATCCGTAGTTGCGTGGAGGTAGAGTGGAAAATCATTTAGGATAAACCGAACCGACCGGGATTTTAGCAAACTTTTGGGATAAAATAATCCCAGGAATCACTCTACACATTTCTGGTAATGGAAAATGATTTATTTTCTATTTCTTAGTTTATTGTGTTTCCAGGAAATGTTTTAATGTAGAAAAAAGTAAAAAACAGTGGGGTTTACAAAATCCTTAGCTATTACAGTAAGTGTATCTCCCTAATTATTTGAATTGTTGTGATCAGCTGAGGTAACATCCCAAAGAACAGAATACTTTTGATACAGCTCAAATTTGTTTTCACCTTATTCCTTGCCATGTACACAAAACTATATAAACCAAAAAGTTAAAACTAGTCTGAAAACAAAACACGTGCGTCGCTAAGTCTCGAAACTGACTATATTCTATTGCACGTATGCTGAACCTCCAATGTCCATTAAAATCATTGTGTCGGCCATTTATTATCTACAACAATAGAGCCAACATAACATGTTGACACTGACCAGCATTACTACTAGCTCCAACATGTTGGCCAACATCACCAACAAGCTGAGAATGCGTTTATATTTTAGTAGAGCTTGTTGGGAATCGTGTTGTCCAACATGCTGTGTACAAACGAGTCTAAACAGGTTTTTTTCTCATTTCGCCAGCCAGGTGATATGATATATTAATGGTCTGATGGGTACTGTTTCTTGTTTGTCCTTGAATTAATGTATATGATATGCCTTTTATGGCCTGTGAAGGCATTAAATGCGTAATTAACACCGAAAAATAAAAACCACTAGCGTGACATGTCAGACAAGTTGCAGAGCCCGATCGGATCTTACCTTCTTTTTGTCGACGTGTGGGTGGGCCGTCTATGAACTTACATATCGCCGCGATGTTTACAAGCCGATACACGTCGGTCACGTCATGTGGAAGGCTCGTCAAGAAATAATCAAATAATCTTACCGCTACCTTTCCTCGTACCAAACTTTCTTGAATATCCTTTTTCGTATTTATTTATTTAAGGTATTTATATAAGCGAGAGCGAGAGGGCTTACCAATTTTGCTAGGAAAGTAATCTTCACATACCTTCCAGAGTTATTTTACATGCCACAATCGACTTGGGACAGATGGCTTTACTTTCCCTCCGAAGGAAGTTGTGCTATGGATTTTTATCGCTCAAAGAAAAATCCGTCAACTCTAACTGGGTTTAAACCGTAGAACATCGGATGATGAGACGAGCAATTTACCTCAAGATCGCTGCGGTCACCTCTTGATTCTCGCAAATTCGCTTAAACTATCCAGTTTTTACTACCTTAAAGCCATCACAGGTCAATTAAAAGATGCGTGACATGATCGCAATCTCGTTCAAATCACGGACATCTTAGTAGAAATTTCATCATGGTATTGTGTGGACGTACTAGCATAAGTTCCAAGAGGTCTTAAAGTGGCTCCTAGGTTACAGAACGGACATCATGGCAGAAGTTAGAGGACGTCTCATCGTGGCACTTAATTTACAGTGCGGGCATTGTAGTTTAGGCTTTGAGATGTCTCAAAGAAAAAAATATATAATCTTTCTTTAGTAGAACTTTAAAATAAATATCAAAACATAAAGCTACATTTGCAAATTTTTATTAGAATATTTAACACGAAAGTTCTAACAAACGCTTAATATTATATCGTCAGATGATATACAAACTCCCTTAATCAGAGATAGAACGCTTAGTGCTAAATATACACGGATTTCAATACCATATCTCGACAACATCTAGAATAGAGTAGAGTTTTCTTAAAATTATAGTTGGTCACAATACTTATTTATTCAACGTAACTGCCTTAAAAATGACTCAAACACATCTAAAAGTTACGCAAACTAGAAAACATCAACTAAAAATCAAAAAAGAAATAATAAAGAGCTGTAAAAAAACGTTTCCACAACCAGGGGATCATTTCCAGAGTTTATGTATTCATGATCATTGTCCATGATGTACCAACAAAAAAATAGTCTACATGTCATCAAAATCCGGGCCCAGGTCATAATACTACTGCATTATACACTGGTTCTAAGTGCTAAAACCATTAGAATTGTTTCTTGTTTATTAGCACTAGTTTCACTTTCTTATGACCCTTCGGAGAAAGGAAGTATTGTTATCATGGAAAAAATCGAGATCAAGAAGTTGATTAATGTCAACGTTTTATAACCCCCGAACCCGAAAAAGTCGTTTTTGAGATTTCATCTATTTGTCTGTCTGTGTGTGTGTATCTGAGCTCAGAGCCTAAACTGTTTTACCGATTGGGCTGAATCTTGGTATTTAACGTTTTCAAAAGATTGCCCAACGGAATATTTTGAATTAGTTATCAAACCATAAAATTATTAGTAGTTTACTTCAAGGCAAAACAATAAAAAATTGTGCTTTTCAAAATTTCTCTTAATGATTTTGATTAAAATTCAATTCTGTTTAACATAAAACACAAAATATTAAATCTCATTTTCTCGTGGAAATTAATTTAAGGCTACCTTACACACGCACAAACTTCCAGCTTTGATCACCTCTCCTAAGGGTCCCGAGTTCTATTCCTAGCATGGCAAAAAAAAAAAGTATCATTTGTTCAACGTAGGCTTACTCTTTCATAGTGATGAGTTAACGGCCGGGGGCTGGGTGTTGTGTCTGTTGTAGACTTAAGCTAGTTTATAAGCCGCGTGACCCACCTCGGTGGCGTAGTTGGCTAACGCGCCAGTCGTGTTGAGCCAGACCTCCGAGGACGGGGAGATCAAGGTTCAAATCTCGGTCGGGTGAACTGGGGTGGTTTTTCACAAATTGTTTTCCACTCTCCCTCCACGCAAATGCGAGTTCACTTCCTCTAAATTCAACCTTCCCAATTCTTAATCCATTAGTGTAATTAGTACTTAAAGCGTATAACCCGAACGGGTAGTAAGACGCGGTGCTAAATAATAATAATATAAGCCGTGTGCTGGTTTAATCATTCGTTTCATATAGTGCACGTTGAATGCCTCAAATAAATTAAAGATCTTTGGATGAGAAAGTAAAACAAACCTAAATATACGCTTATCAAATTTATTTTACTATCATCCTCTGTCTAAGACACCAACGATCACACAAATGCTCAAGACAGGTAAAAGATGAATGGACCAGAGTATTTTGTCTACCGCTCTTGTTCCACCACTTGTTGTCGTCAAACCAGATAGACCACCCGTACAACATACGCGCCGAAACGATTAAGAAGAAAAGAAAAAAAAGCACACGTCCACAGTAATTGTTTTACTATCTAATTAACAGCCACAAAGTTGTTGTATTGATTTATCAACAAGTCACGTAGATATATCATATTATCAGCATGTGGCTCATTAATCAGAAAGCAATCTTTCTTCTACTGTACACTTTGTTTAGTTGTAATCGAAAGCCTCTCATACAGTGTTAATCTCCTAGCGATTCTCTGACAGGACAGATGGATGACTAGAATTTCTAAGAGCGATCTAAGGAGCTAATCGCCCCCATCAAACCAGCTTTGGTGGTCAAATGGTCTAGAAAGCGTTATTTTCGCAATTAGTTAGGTTGTCTATGATGGGGAGACTAGTATTCGAAACCCAGTTGGTTGTATTAAGGGTGAGTATTCCTAAATAATTTTACACTCTCTCTCTTTGCGCTAATGTGGGTTCACTTTCTATAAAATCCAACCCTCCTTATCCCTAATACATTAGTGTAATTATTACATATGCAGACAACCCAAATGGGGAGATTAAATACAAATAAATTTGCATAAACTTTTTTTTTCTTTAAAAACTGCAAAAAAACTGAACTTGATTCTTGTTCCCTTCCATTTCACCTTAAAACAAAAAAATTATTATTTATATTTATTATTATTATTATTATTATTATCATTATTATTATTATTATTATTATTATGTGTTCTGTCTTATGACAAGTTCATTACTTTTGTCAGTGAAATTAGACCACCATTACGCCCTGTCCTCTGTTTCCTTCAGCTTCCAGAATGTTCTTATTTCCTTCAATTCAATCAATATTTGAATCCTCCTTATGTTTAAGTTCCTCTTTTCCTCAACCTTTTCTACTATGTCTTCGTGTAGAAGACAGTTCCTTCTCTAGGGAATGGCCCAATTCAGTTTGCTTTGCAACGAAGAATCAGATCCATTATTATTAAATAGTATTTCTCAAATGAAGACGAGTTTTTATATTTAAGTAAATCATATCTTAAGATCCAAACTAGCAGCTTTGGTCTTTCTGTTACCATTCAAACCTGACCAATCTGTTATCCCCTGGAAGTTCCACAGGCAGGTGAAGTGTTATTCCTTTTGGGGAGACTTGATAAATGTTTGAGGAATACTTCATTGAATGGACGAGTGGTTGTTAATGGTAGGAAGACACCCAAGAACAACTTAATATATATACCTGATCCAATATATCTTCCCTGGCAATGAATGTTGCTATCTAACCGACGAAAGAGAGGAGAAAGGGAAAGGGGAGGAATTCTTCGCCCCCTCCCTGCCCCAACTTCTAACTGGCCCTTAGAGCTAACCATAACTTACACTCTTAAATAAAATTCGAGGGAGGTTAAGGCTATATATATATATATATATATATATATATCTGTATCCCCTTGGAAATAAAATGGTAGGCACATGGGCAAGGTTGGATTCAGGAATTTGGGATGTGGGGGGACATTTTCAAAATGTAGGGCCCCCAAGATAATTTTTAAATGTGTAATAAGAATCTACAATTTGTACCCCTCCTATCTCACCCCCATATTTTTCTTTCAGTGTAAATTGACAAGTCAAAGACCACATTAACAGTTTTTAGCTTTTTAAGAATAACACCTTTAAATTAATTATTTCTTGTTATTTATCTTGGACTTATTTTACTACTGGGATGGTTCTCATTCCACATAATTCCCCCCCCTTTTTTTTAAACATAATCGCTGTCACTGACATCTTTTAAGCTTTAGCCTAAACAATGAAATAATAAAATTTTACACAATATGTCACCAAGAATCTATAATATTTTGTTATAGCTACAAAGCGCACATCAGCAATTTTCCAACCCTCTTAGAAAAAATAAATATATCCTGTTTCCGGATTGACTGAGCCTGAAGCAGCATTCAGTTATGATCGTTGGAATGGAATACATAGTAATTAGCTTCTTGTTACACTTTCGAATAACTTTTTTATGAGAACTATAATATTTAATACTAAATAATTATAATAAAAAATGTGCGTGTTCTTATAAGGACCCCTTCAAGCGAGGCGTGTGGGCCATGGAACCATGGCTCCTTTAATCTCCCCCACCATACGATGTGAAATTAAAAACTTATGCACACATTTATTGAATTATAGGTAACCCATTTCATACTAATATAAGAAAAAATATGTTTAGTCAGACAATAATGGGGGGGAAAAACAAATACTTAAGCAAATTTTAAAAAGAGAATATTTTGTTTAATGATGTGAAAATACAAATAGATAAATGACTTAAAAAATCTTGATTTGTTTCGACCCCCCCATATGACTCATTGCGGACTCTCATGTGTCCATGTGCACCAGATTGGTAATCTCTGCCTCAGAAAGAGTGTCTACCGATGCGGGTCAAAACATATCAAAACCAGATGCCATTCTTGTCCGGTCAGTGGATTAATTAGACGGAGCGAAGAGTCACCTTCTAGCACAGCTGGTATGACAAGACTCCGATATTTTAACCGGTGACGCGTCCTGGGAATTTTAAGAGGGTGCTTCACCTCCTTAGGGTTCGCAGATAGCTCGTATAGCCAGCCCACTGATGCCCACATGGGTTGCTAGCATGGTCTAAAGCGTAGCTATCATTTTAGACTGATATGTAAGTGATGGGTGGACCGGGGCTGGAATCCTGGTCAGGTGATCTGTGTGTGGTTTTAGAATCTCTTTCCTCCATGAAAATGCGGGACACTGCCTTTAAATTTGACCTTCTTCATCTATATCTGATTAATATATACAGAATGTACCGTTACATGTGGAACCCTCTTCATTGGTGGGCAGGAGACATAAAAACAACGAAATAAAATTAGTACGAACACGTATCCCATTATACCTTGTTTCCGAGATTTAGTCATGTTAGTACTCCAGTAATGTAGGGCTGCTAAATATAATAGGAAGTCATATTCTGAAAATTGAAAAATGACACTTGGACACGGGAATCAAACCCGGGACCTTTGGCTTAGTACTCCAATGCTCTAAACACTGAGCTATCCAAGAGTCTTGCCATGCCCAGGGTCAATCTTCACTCATATTTTAAGGCAGAGTCTATGATGGACGTGTGGAAATCGTCAGCTACAAAATGCGTGATTTTATTAACATCACGAGCTATCAGTTAACGCAGCCACCTTCGACTCGGTAGTTGGCTTAATGCTGCCACTTGTACAATTATTATAACTGTAAGGGGTTGCATATTTATGAATCACGTCTATCATAGACTCTGCCTTAAGCATAAATAATAGCTTCAGCTATTTGATTCATCATAGAGAGTGCTCAAAATGACCAACTTCGGCCTGAATGCAAGCATTGCAATATAATGTAATTAAATAAAGAGAAAAAGTTTTGACAAAATTCCAGGACACCATTTACAGATATTTAAGAACTGTTGATATTAGCATGTGCATAAAACTAAACTCTATGTTGCTACTGGAGAGATATTTGATATATTTTGGCCAAAAAAATGTAATGCTATAAAAACTGTAAAATTACTCGCGCTCCCTTCTGCCGCACCTTAAAAGCTTCAATTATCACAGACGGAACCAGGAAGTGTTTTTAGTTTCATTTTATTTTTACATAAAATGTTGGTGTATTAGGGTCTACTTAAAAATCTACCATACTTGTCATGTTATCTTTTGTAGACCGGGATTAATTCAGCATTGTATTGTAATTAAGTTATTATGTGAGACTAAAATTAAAATTTAAAAATCATGATCTACGTCAGTGGACAAGTGGAAAAAAATTCAATATTGTCTAGTTTTTTGCAGGGGGACGTAAAGGTCAGGGTTTGAATCCTGGATGGATGTACTGTTGGTGCTTTTTTTACCAAATGGGTTTCCAATCTCCCTCCACGTAAATGTTAGTAAATTTTCTCTTAGTTCTATCTTTACTCCCCTTACCCTTTTGTGTAAATATTAAAATAGATCGGATGTTTGGCAGGTCATAAAATAAATATTAATACGTTTTACACCAAGGTTAATATTGACTTAACTTCTTAGGTGGCCACATGGTCTAAGGCTTCACTCTCACAATTAACTGCCGATGACAGGGAGATCGGTGTTCGGATCCCAGTTGGGTGTACTGAAGGTGGATATTCCTAAATGGTTTTCCACTCTCCTTCCATGCAATTGCAGGTACACTTCCCTTAATTTCTACCTTTTTCATCCCTACATCATAACGTAAGAAGTACATATGCGTATAACCTGAACAGCTAGTAAGACGTGGTGCTATAAAGAAAAATTATTCTAGGGGATAAGGATTTGGAGGGTTAATTTGAGGGAATGCATCTACTTAGAGGGGGGATAAAACGGGAAAAGCCAACGTAATAAATAGAACGGGGAGAATTTCTTTCGGACCTATGTTGTGGTAATGTGGGCTCTTAAAAGTAAAAATAACGGCTCCATAACAATCCCATATATTCGAAAGCGGCCACACCTGAAGGAGATGATGTGTTCAGGTGTTAGAGAGAAACACGTCATCAGGTGCAAGGTGATGTCACCTTAACATACCTGCAGGGCTTACGATGTAGCCCTACTTACTCTCTTTCGCTAAATTCCGATACCGTTTTGATATTGGGCAAGGTTATCTGACTTCCAAGCATAGGAAATAAAGGAAAGTTTTATACACATTCACATTCACATTCACAAGCTGTTATTAATAAACGTCTTATCAAAGGTGAAGGAAGGGTTTGGCAATGCATGCATAAAAAAGCATACAAAAAAAGTACGTTGGCCAGATTCGCAATCTCACCTCTTAGTAAAGGTCTTCCAAGTGTAATGCAGGTCACGTTTGGGTGGTATCCAAGAAAATTATAATAGCACATTAATATCCGTTGCGTTAAAAGTTATTATAAATATCTATAATATTTTTTAAATCTAGAACGGAAATTGAATAAATGTAGACTTTAAATTTTAGAAGTTTTGTACAAACTTAAAAAAAAAACTTAAAAAAAATACAATACCTCTTTGACTAGAAATAAATAATGTATATTTTAAGTATAGCTGGAAACAATCTAAGATTGTAAATATTTGTAACCCATAAGATCATTGTCAAAGTTTGGTAAATAGGTCAGCATCGAGTCTTGTCATGCCCAGACATAAAAATAAAATAAATTGTTTTCAGCGGTAGTAGAAAAAAGGTGCCAGACAAAATAAATAAATATCGTAAAAAAAAGTTCTTTCTAAGATGATGTACGATACACATATAAAATATGAGCTTGAGTATAGATACAAAAAAAAATCAACAGGTTTGCAGCCTTTTGTAGATATTTAGGAGGACTTATGATTATTTAGGAGCTGGGTACTTTTTTTAATGGATACTATCAATTTGTTACACCCCTTTTGTCTGCTTTTCTTCATCCCCTGTTTTATTTTTGTCTAGCACTCATAAAATATCAGTGGAATCTTTGTCATCATAGCTAGGCACGTTCAATATATCTTGTTTTAGTGATAGATGTGTCACCCATACCAGTGGTTGTATTGAAAAAGGTGTCAGTCTCGCATTTTCTAGTTTACTTGTGACCAGGAGGTCTAGTGATTTAAGGATGGGATTTTTTAAGTGTAAATTTCTCTATACTTTTCTCATACACCCTACCTAAGGCTAATACGGGTGCATTTCCATTAAATTAAACTTCTTACTATCCCCCCTTAGATTAAGTTGTTAGTAACCTTTTTGATTAATCGCTTCGATATCCACATCGGTTGGATACCATGCTCGTCTAGTCTTGTTGAAATACTGACAGGATAGGAAGAGGGTGTTTTTTGTTTCTAAATGGTCTTCCACTCTCTCTTCTAGCAAATACGTCTGCATTCATCGACTCGTCATACCTATCAGCCCACCTTACTAGACTATATTAAAAATTCCATTAATTCACCACACTTAATTTTTAGAGGAAAATTCGCTTTGCTAATTGAGGGCTCTGCCCCCAAACCTCCAGTGAGTTTTTTTTTAAAAGTGGATGTAAACTAATATAATTCCAGAGTTATTTTGAAATTTAAAAATATATGTAAAATGTGCAAAATTTACTTAAAATCAATCTCTATCTATGGTATAACCAATGGATATACGAAAAAAATTAATAGTACCAAGTTTGTGGATATCGACAAATCTTTTTCTGCTGGTGCATTCAGTTTTTTGATATGTCTTACCGTTTAGCCACGAGAGACCTCCAAAGAAAGGTCTGCACCTACTCTAAAGTTGCTCCGCTATTTTGAATTTTTTTGGTGGTTGAAAATTAATTTTTTAACTTTTTGGAATTTTTCCGTCGGTTACAGGCTAGAAGCTATAAGTTTGCCAAATTTAAAGTTTCTAGCTAATCTGGAAGTGGGTAAACATTAATGTCAGTGAGTGAGTCATCCATGTGGCTTTATCGTAGTATAGTGGAGGTATTGTAGTAGTACAAATGGGAACATTCATCATGATCATAAACTATGTCCAGCCTGTGGCCGGGTCAGTTTAGTAAAATACTTCCATTTTCCTCAATCCTTCCACCATTCTTCTCTTCTCTCCCTTGCACGCTTTCTATTATCTGCTTCTTCCGTCTCTTTAATTGCCTCCCTCGCGGTCTTCTTCCAACATATTAGATCTCAATCATTTTCTTTGGCATCTTCTCCATCCCCATCCTCATTATATGACCATACTATCTCAGCCTTGCTTCCTCTACTATATATAATGTATTCTAACATCCTCATTACATGACCATAGCATCTCAGTCTTGCTTCTTCTAATATATAATGTACTCCAACATCCTCATTACATGCCCAAAACATCTCAGTCTTGCTTCCTCTAATATCTCATATACTCCAACATCTTCATTACATGCCCATATCATCTCAGTCTTGCTTCCATCTACTATCTCATATACTCCAACATCTTCATTACATGCCCATACCATCTCAGTCTTGCTTCCTCTACTATCACATGTACTTCCTGTACTCCCACTCTTTCCTGAATAACTTCATTCCTAATCCTGTTTCTCCTCGTGACAGTTAAAATGCTCTTCATAAACTTCATTCCCATGGCCTTCACTTTCCTAGTCTCTCTTACAGTCAATGCCCATATTTAAGCTGCATATGTGACAATGCGTACGATGTATGCCCTGTTCAACTCTTCCTTACACTTCAAGGGCAATTGTTTTCTTCATATCAGGTATCTTATACAACAATAAAACAACTCTCCTCTTATCATTAGATATTATCTACAAATATATTTATAAATAAGTATACATTTTTATTAGCACCTACTGGCCCATATTTCAAGTGGAAAATTCCCATATCATCAACATAATAAAATTACTGTTGAAGGTATAGTCTGAATACTGGAATAGGTCCATATTGGATGTTAGGTTAGTGTATGTTAGGTTGGTGCACTGATGCCAAGACAATGGGGTGTGGGAGGAACGTGGCGAGCCGACGAGTATCTTGGCTGGCAATGACATGTGGTGAGTTGATAGATAAACAGTGGGTTGTAAACAATTTACCTGTGGAAATCTGTTAGATAAACAGTGGGATGTAAACAATAGAACCGGTAAAGAGTTGATAGATAAACAGTGGGTTGTAAACAATTTACCTGTAGAAATCTGTTAGATAAACAGTGGGATGTAAACAATAGACCGGTAAAGAGTTGATAGATAAACAGTGGGTTGTAAACAATAGACCCGTAAAGAGTTGATAGATAAACAGTGGGTTGTAAACAATTTACCTGTGGAAATCTGTTAGATAGACAATGGGATGTAAACAATAGACCTGTAAAGAGTTGATAGATAAACAGTGGGTTGTAAACAATTTACCTGTGGAAATCTGTTAGATAAACAGTGGGATGTAAACAATATACCTGTGGAGGGTTGATAGATAAACAGTGGGATGTAAACGATATTCCTGTGGTGAGTTAATTGATAAACAGTGGGATGTATACAATAGATCTGTGGAGAGATGATTGATGTGTCAAATACTTCTACAATTCATATAAAATTACACATTCCTCCTCTCTATAGGCCTACCATTAGTGTAATTATTGAAAACCAATTTCCCGAACGTATATAACAGAACTTGGCACCTACTTCGGTGGCTGCATGGTCTAAAGCGTTACTTTCGCAGTAGATTATACTGTTGATAACGGTGAGGTCAAGGTTCAGATA
This sequence comes from Timema bartmani, assembly GCA_902151455.1. Classification (NCBI taxonomy): domain Eukaryota; kingdom Metazoa; phylum Arthropoda; class Insecta; order Phasmatodea; family Timematidae; genus Timema; species Timema bartmani. The sequence continues at coordinate 44,970 of CABFWB010000820.1, forward strand.
TAGGTAGGGTGGTTTTTCCGCTCTCCCCACATGCAAATATGGGTACACTTCATATAAATATAGCATCCTAGTATTTAAAATCATCACCATAATTAATACGTAAGTGTATAACCCGAACGGTTAGTAAGACGTGGTGCCTTAAACAATAAGTAAGTAAGACTTGGCGAAAAACAAGTAAACAGCTCTATACAGGCTTCTAAAAAATTGTTTCTCTAATTTTTGTGGTAATCCAGACTGTGTTTAGAATGTACACGTTAAATTCCTTTGTAATACTATTCGTTTATTTCCCTCTTAAATATGATATTCTTCAAATGTTTGACCAACAGAATTTTACAACTGTGTCTTCATTTATAGCTCATGAAAATATGCTACTAAAATACCGTGGGATAGTAAAATAAACAAAGGTCTTTAAAACTATTTTTTTCATCGCTGCATAATAATTTTAAAGCTGAATACAATTCGTTGTCTCCTTTATAGGTAGTAAATATTATCGAAATGTCAACATATTGGATACATTTTATTTTCTTCTCGCTATTCGAACAGTTTCTTGGCAAGGATCTTGTTCAAAAATTGTTAAAAGGGGAGGCTCTATATTATTAGTTTTATTTGGCTAAGTCACAACATTTCATTTATTTCAACAAACAAGCGAGTCAAATTCACTTCAAACAAATTGTGTTTAAAATCTTCCATGGCAGTTAAATTTCTCACTCTGATTATATGGATTTGAAATGTTTTCAAAATATTTTTAACAATAACTTATATAGAACAGCAGACATTTATTTGGATAATTTGATATAATTAACGTGAACACTTTAATGCGAAGTTTATATTAGAATATGACATATAAACTCAATCAATATCATACCTATCTCTATACAACTCTAATCTTTTCCATGTGTATACGATCATTATGACTTAGTACGTATTAAATAAATACTTAAGTTACCAAGCTTAGTGAGGTCCTATTTTCTTTACCATTTGGAGTTTCGTCTTTATGCCTGTCTGTCGAGATGCTTGCTCCATGATAACCGTCAAATCCATGCACCAATTTTAATGAAATTTGGCAGGAACATTCTTAAAACTTAAACTAAATGATGTGCTTACATGGTTTATAAATCTGGATATCCATTTCAGTATGGCGGGAACTTAGAGTTTTTTTTTGTATAACAAATCATTTAAAGTTATTTGTATTTTAAATTCTAAGCTTTAGAACAAGTATATTGAGCATCTTTTTACTTTCTCGCTATCTTACAGGTAGAGAAATTATTGTGATCATCAAAAAAATCTAACTCGATATTTTGATGAATCTCGAGGTTTCATGACCCCCCCGAATCTGAAAAAGTGGTTTTTGAATTTCCGTCTGTCTGTCTGTCTGTCTGTCTGTACCTACAACTAGAGCCTAAGCTATTTTACTGATCGGCAAAGACTTGGTATCTAGGGTTTTCATAGGGTTGCCCCGAGGGTTTTTTGGAATTGGGTAGCTAACCCTAAAATTAAAGGTAGTTTATTGAAGGGTGAAAATAGAAAAAGTCGATTTTATCAAAATCGGCTCTAACAATTTAGATTAAATTTCATTTAAAATCATTTATAAATATTCCAAACAAAATGACTACTCTCAATATCTCCGCAAAATGACTTTAAGGGCTCCGTTATGATGCGTAAATTCTTTTTTTTTAATCATATATAGGCCTACGCTATTTGCTTATTTGTGGAGGAAGTCATGAATTCGCCTCTTCATTTTTACTGACCTGCTTCAGAGGTAGAATGGTCTTAAAGGCGCTACTATCGAAATATACCAGAATTACGATGGCAGGGAAATCGGGATTCAAATCCCGGTCAGGTGTACTGACGGTGGTTTTACCTAAATGGATTTTCCAATCTTCCTCCGTGCAAATGCAGGTACACTTCCTATAAATTTAACCTTTCTCATCACTAACATATTAGCGTAATTAGTATATGTACTTATAGCCTGAACCAGTAGTAAGATGCGGTGCTAAAAAAAATCTGTAGTCTACTGGGATTTAACTAAGACCAACCTCCCCGATAATAAAAGTACATTTAATAATTAGAACACACCTCTATAGTAGGATCGCTATAGAAACAAATGGTTAGTTTTATTTTTTATTTTAGTTATTAATGAAGTAAGCCATCTTAAAGAAATAAAATATCACTTATTACTACACGTTCAGGCTGTATGCATACACACTAATTACGTTAATATGCTAAAAATTAGGAAGTTTGAGCTTAGATGAAGTGTACTCAAATTTGGTGTGGAGGTAGAGTGCAAACCATTAAGGTGCGGCCGAAGGGAGCGCAAGTATTTTTACACTTTTTATATGACTAAGATTTTTTGGCCAAAATAAATCAAATATTTATCCAGTAGCAACATAAAGTTAAGTTTTCTGCACATGATAATATCAACAGATCTTGAATATCTGTAAAAGGTGTCCTGTAATTTTGTCGAAACATTCTCTCTTTGTTTAAAAAGTGTTAGTAAAATTCCAGTACACCTTTGACATATATTCAAGATCTGTTATATTAGCATGTGTAGAAAACTAAACTCTATGTTGCTACTGGATAAATATTTGATTTATTTTGGCCAGAAAAATGTAATGCTATAAAAACTGTAAAATTACTCGCGCTCCCTTCTGCCGAACTTTAAGGAAAAACAATCCTCAGAGCACCCCAAACGGGAATCAAAACCCTGATCTCTCCATCATTGGCTGTCCAATTGCGAGAGTGACGCCTTAGACTGCTCAGCCATCGAAACGGGATCTAAACATTACTCGCTTTCCGGTTACTACGATTGAAAAGATGGTGTTAATTTTTACAGCTGTTAGATAAATAGTGTCCTTTTATCAATATTTGGGCTGGCTGCAATAAATAACATTTTGCCTAAATTATAAAAAGTTAATCTTAGATTCCAATTTTAATAAGAAGGACCCTTTAGAAAATAAAAACAAATATTTTCTTGTGGTTAACATTGATAATATATATGTATACGTTAAAACAGACTTTTATCTTTTCTTGCTGTCGGATAAAGTTCTTACTTTGAAGAATAATCTGTATTTAATTCTCACGTTAAACAATAAAACGCTAACGCAATTATTTGGTAACGTATTTAAGACACATTAACTCACGGATTACATTAATTAAGGACGTTGCCTACCTGTGACGTCATGGCAGATTGAGATAGTACTGACGATGTTGGTGAACTTATATTTTATTTAGAGAGGTTTAAAGATATAACATTGAAACAAAAACTGTTAGTTGGTAAATCATTATAAAATTAGTCCTGTAGTATCACAAAATTATTTTTTTTATCAATAAGTAATCCTTTTAAACTTTTTTTTAAAAACCCTCTACTTACTAGGCTATTTGGCTTGGTCACGAAAATGGCCTGTAGGAGTCTTCCTGCCAGGATGTATATTAAAAGAGCATCTGTCCATCTTGGATAGGAAACAAGAAAGCGGTAGGTTTGAAAAGCAAGTCAATGTTTTCAAAGAGCAAATAGTAGAAGGACTGTATAAACTCGTCACAGGAAGAGGGTAAGTGTTAAAAGAAGATAAACAAGAGACCTCGCAAAGAGAACTGCTCATGTTATTCCTTCTCTTTCTATTTCGTACGTTGGTGTCTAAGTGTGATAGTGCTTAGACTGCTTAGGTACTTCAAGTTAAGGTGCAACCCGCTTAGAAAATGGCTTCGAAATCTCCAAGTAGGCAACTTTGTTAAAAGAAACCACAATTAGTTTACGTTCAAGAGTATTATTATTTTCTTATCCAGGACTGTTACTTATGAAACCTTCAAAACCCTTAGGTTGAGTGTAAGGGTAGAGAAATGAAGGAGGGAAGGAAAGTTGCATAGGCTAGGTGGGCTCCATATTTCTTCCCTCAAAAGATAACAGCTCTTGTGCGTCTTGTTCTAAATTTACACAAAAGCGTTTACTTATTCCGTGTGTGTGTTCTTTCTTTTGAATTCCTTCTTTTATATCTTGTGGCTGTGTGTATTTTGAAGGGAAGGTTGGTAAGCCTGATCCATCTTCCCCGCCCGGGCGTGAAACAAAACAGAAGCGATGACACGCCGCAGAAGCCGCCAGGGGCAGGGGAATTAGTTCGCGCTATTTTAGTGTTATTATCATTGTTGACGACTTGATTTCTTAGAACACGTATTTTGCTCCTTCTTTTGTTTATCTGTGAGATTTTTTTTTTCACCCTTCTGGTTTTCAAAGTTTTACTTACCCATTGTAGCTATTTGTATTCGTTTATATTCTTGCAAATTGTGTTACACATTTTATTCGGTTTAGAAACCATTGTGTATGCCTGACTAAAATATAAATACTTAGGTTAGAAATACTTAACACGTGGAAAAATACTAATGATTTATGTCCACGCATTCTAATTTGAAACAATATTGAGCCTTTTATATTTGTTTCTGTAAAACATATATGCTCTATTGAAATAATAGTTGCCGATTTCAAGAACATGCATCACATGCCAATCAACTCTGTGGTACAGTCGGCTAGAAATCATAAATTTACTCCAACACTATTGCACGTGGATCGTTTCTTACTAAAGTTTAATGGAGATAAAGAGTTGATAGAAATTCCTAATGCTGAACATTGTTGTAATATTAAATTATGTTTGGCTAATAACTGCAATGAAAAGACCGTTTTTGACCAGTTTAGAACGGCTAAACGGATAAGCACTGTGCACAAATCTTCATTCTGTAATAATAGGGACATGCTGTAGTTATTAACAAGAAACTTTGTCACTTTATCCCCCGTCGTTACGGGAAAAAGAATTGACTAGGATTTACATCCTCAGGTTACTCTATATTCGTATGGAAAATTTAATATTCCTAGATTTCTTAGTTTTGTATTCAGATGATAAACAAAATGTAATATTTTCCAGTCAACCCAAACAAAACATATTTTTAGGAGAATATATAACTAGCGGTAAAATATGATTAACGCTGCAAGCATAGCGGGTCGTAGACAAATAAAATAAGTAGTTATATTAGTAATAAATAAGCACAAGTTTTAATTTTAAAATGATTAGATAGAACCAGTCTACGATTTCATTATAGTTATATTATAATTATATCATTATAGATAGTGAGATAACTAGTTCTGTTCCTGTGTCACAAATTTTTCAATTTTGCAGATATATTTTTTATTAAAAAACTGGTTGAGATTGGCGGGTCATTATAATAGATTGCGTGACACTGGTTAGACCATACTATTTTAATGTTAACAATGAACTCCTAATTAAATTTCTAATACACAATTCTATATCCTTATGCAAAGGGAGAGAAGGAAATAACCCAGTACCATTTTAAATTTAAATATGAAAATTATTTCTTACTAAATGAACAACATAAATAGTACGTATAGCGGAATTATTAATTATAAACAGGGTCCGGATTTTGTTGACATGTCATTGTTATTTTGGTTCATCATACACAATGCTCTTAAATACATAAACTCTGTTCATGATCTTCTTGTTGTAGAAATGTATATTTTATGTCACTTTTGGTCTTTTTTTTGTCATTATTGAATTTTAGGTCATATTTTCTTGGTTTTAGTCCTTTTGATTAATTTTTAGGCATTTATAAGAACTTTTTAGTCACTATAGGCATGTTTGAGTCATTTTAAGGCATATATATTTTGAATAATTAAGTTTTTAGATACTATAGGTATTTAAAAATGCACACATTTTCCCAACATACAGCTGTTGGAATGCTAAAATAATGTAGGCCATGAGATTTGTATTCTCTTTGCTTGTATGGTTGTAAAATACACATTCATGGGTAGCTGTTGCTCCCAAAACAGGTATTTGTAAATCAATATTATATTTAGCAAAGCAAGAGTTTAGGTTGGTAAAGACTTCATTGCATGGATAATTTTTAGTTTACATTTGCAAAAAAAAGTGTTTGATTTAGTAGTGTGCATTTATTACTATTTTTTGTTAATGTATTTTTAGGCAATTTTTTTGAAAATTTGTAGCAACCTTTATGTTATTTTTCGTTATTTTAAAAAATCTTTTTAGGTCATCAAAATCCGGGCCCTGATTTTAATTCATAAAAAAAACCCTGCTTTGATCATTTATTCATTGCTCCAAATTTTTAATTTTCTTATCAAAATAACTCACTGTTTCTTTTACAGTACCTTTGAACATAATATTGGGGGGGGGAGGGGGGGAGTAGTTATGTCCCCTCTGGACCCCTCGCTAACGAAACTCGTGTCCATGTGCACGTTTATCTTTCAATTTTCATGCAAACCTAGCAATGACTGCATCAAACTTGAAAAAGTTTTTCTCATACTTTCTAATTTAAGTTTTTACTTGTTCTATACAGATTTTGTGTAAAGAACAACTTTAATACTCTCCTCACAATATAAAAATAAAATTCGTGCATAGTGGTGATTTAATATAATATACATTATTTTACACAGATAGGCTTCTAAAAACATTGACACAGCTCTACCTACGCAATAGTTATTTTAAAAAAAAGACCAAAATGGACCAGGATTGAAGCCTCCCAAGATTGGTCCAAAACAAAAGTTTTTAAAAATTAATTATTTAGTTCCTACCACGCTTTATATTTTTACACATTTTATAGACTACACTAACCAATAATATAAAACAAAAAAAAATTAAGATTCCAGTCTTTATCGAGGCTTTATAACAAAACTTAAAAGCAGTGATAGTAATAATATTAATATAAGCGAATTAATTCTTGTAAAAAGATAAAAACTATTATTCTTTTATAAAACACTTTTTGTGTTTCCAAGTATTTTTATTGTTTACATTCACATGTGGCGTAGCATTCTGTTAGTAATAGTTACAAAGTTGGCAACAGAGCAACACATTTATTTCGTTGACAGTGTATTATTGTCCGATGATATATCATAACTCTAAACTTTTTCTCCTATTTTTCCAAACATTCTTACAGAAGAAATTGAGGGGGAGAAAAAAAAAATACGAGGATTTTTTTTTTAAGCTAGCAGAAAGAATTTCTTTCTTTTTGGTATTTTTTCTTTTTCTTAAATGAGTATACTAGTATGCTTCTGAAACGAAAGCAATAACTACCAACCACCACACAAAAGTAAACAGAAATAACGAGATGAGATATGGAAGGAAGGTTTGTTGAGTCGTAGTATCAGTGGCGCCAGTGAGTGGCTGGTTTGCGAGTTACACACTCACTCTACTTTCAAATGTTGCAGCTAATAGAAGGGAATTTTTCATTTTTCTGTTGGCTCAGAGTTTAAATCTGGAAGATGACAAGTATCTTAGGAATTGAGAGTGGTGTGGGGGGTCTTGTTCCTTGGCAGGGAAGTTGTTTTATAGATAGAGAGAAAAAGATGACATCATGTTGATGAAAGATTTGGAAGAACTACAGTTTTTAATTAAAATGTTAACACTTGAAAATGGGATGTAAGCCTTACATAATAGAAATTATAAGCATGAAATTCAAAAACTTTTTTCTAAATATACAGAGATTATTATATACACATATGAAAAAACATCCCATAGGTATATAACCTAAAAAAATAAACATTATGACGCAAGATGACAAATGTTGCGAGGATTTTGTAATACCCTCAGGGTGCTATTAAAAAGTTTAACAAAACTGTTTTACACTGTTTGTAGGAGTTTATTTTATCTATTTTATTAAGATAGTAGTTTATTATTGAAAAATCAATTATTTTTTGTTCTTAAAAACATAGCTTTGTTTAGTAGAGCTTTATTTTTAGAAACAAAACTTATTTTCGCAGAGCTGTTTTACCATTATTTAAACAAATACAATAAAAAAATAAAAGTGTTTATTTTAATAATCCTAATTTCAATGTTCTTCAAGATAGATATAAATGTATATATTTGTTTATATTCAAAACTATATTTAAAAAAATAATAAATCATATAGCCTAGCCTGCTTTAAAAAAATGATTAACACATCTATTTTTAACATAAAATGACCCACATCATTCAGAAAACAGACCAGACATCAAGATAGTATCGTCTGACTTGACAAGACCAAAATTTGAATACCAGTCGGGTGGTTTTTCTTCAAATGCTTCCCAATATTTTTCTACACAAATGTGTAAAAATATATTTTAAAATTCTACCTTAATAACTTATCCCTATCTATTAGTGTAAATATGTATATAGCCCTTCTCTTCGAGCAGATGGAGCCCTTAAGCCAATCAAGCAAACTGTCCGTGCTGTGCTTAGATTTGGTCGGACGTGTGACTCGAGCTTAAGAGCCCATCTCAAAGCGAATTACAATCAAATTAAAATTAAATTAAAACACTGCGTATTACTAGCCGTTAGGGCTGTATGCTTAAGTACTAATTACGCTAATGGGTTAGGAATTGGGAAGGTTGAATTTAGAGGAAGTGAACCCACATTTGTGTGGAGGGAGAGTGGAAAACCATTCAGGCAAAAAAACTCAGTTCACCCGACCGAGATTCAAACCTCGATCTCCCCGTCATAGACAGTCTAGCTCAACACGAAATTAGCGCGTTATCTAACTACGCCACCGAGACGGGTGATTAACAATCGAACCTGAAAATGTATCTAAGTGTATTATTTATTTAACAACAGTTTTAAAATAAGGTAAAATGGTTTCATTGGTTTTAATTCCAATGTTTTATAATGTTTAATAAAGAAATCCGCACCACAATGTAACGTCTGGTTCAAGCTGTATTACCTATCTAAGCTAGGGGCCATCCGTGGGGTGAGACGGGCACTGAAGAACATTTTCTACCTTTGACGTAGTAGCGGAAAGTCAAGCTGGATTTTCCAGGTTTTGTATTTACGTTTGATTTNGGGCACTGAATAACATTTTCTACCTTTGACGTAGTAGCGGAAAGTCAAGCTGGATTTTCCAGGTTTTGTATTTACGTTTGATTTGAAAATTCCAAAGATATCATATGGAAACAAAAACCCATATATTCTAGAGTAATTATATAATTGTCTTATATTTTCACAAAAATATTTTATTGATCACTAAGTAGTATTTTGTAAATTTTTTTTTAGATCGTCTACATCCCAGGTGATTTGGTTGATTCGAAAAAACGGCCTGCCAATGTATAGATTAAAATTTTCCATGGAAGCATTTGTCTGTATATCTAGCGTAAGAAAAAGAGATCAATCATATGCAAGTAAATACTGTCTAGGAACAAATAGTAGAGTGAGTGTGTATGTTCAACAGCGGAAGAGGGGAAGTACTATCAGCACATATACATGGAAAACATCGAACAGTTTAAGTACCTGGTAAGTCTGCTGACAAAGGATGCCTACTGAACTAAAGAAATTAGGTCGAGAATCACCCTGTCCAAGGAAGTTTTCAACAAGAAGAGTTACTGTTGAACAGCAAGCTGAGTTTGGAACTAAGGATAAAACGGATGAAATAATACATTTGGAGGTATTGCACTGTATGGAGCAGAAACTTGCATTCCTAGGAAGATGGAAAAGAAATACTTGGAGAGCTTTGAAATGTGGTGCCGGGGAATACTTGAAAAGGTTAGGTGGACAGACAGATGGCCAAATGAAGAAGTCCTAAGAATAGTATGTGATAAGAGAACCATTTTGGATATGATTCTTCAGAACAAGACAAACTGGATCGGACACATCCTTAGAAGGAACTATCTTCTGCATGACGTCATAGAAGGAAAAGGTTGAGGGCAAGTGGAGCTTATGAAGAAGGAGGATTCAAATACTAGATGACTTGAAGGAAAGAAAAACATTCAGGGAGATGAAGAGGAGGCAGAGGACAGGGCGCACTGGCAGTTTAAATACACTGGCAAAAGGAATGCACATGTCGTAAGATAGAACACCTAGTAGTAGTAGTAATAATAATAATAAAAATAATAGACAAGATACCTCGCAGGGAGAATTACTTATTTTCTTTTCTCTTTTTATATTTCGTACATTTGCGTGTGAGTGTAGTAGTTCTTCACGTTAAGATACAACCCGCTTCGTAAAATAGCTTTGATATTAAACAAGTAGGCAACGTCGATGATAATAATATTTCCTAACTTCATCCCCCACCCACTCGTCAAAGTGGCGCTAGTATCGCTTTCTTCCCACGCGCGTTATAGACTGCCTTGACCGCTTCGATTTGATGGCTTCACACACACATACACACACACTCACACATCCAAGGCGAAGCTTTTCAAATGCCCACACCCTCTGAGAGTCGATATTTATCGTTCACAGGACCAGACGAACGGACCAATTACATTTCCATGTGAAAAGCAAAAGGTGAAATAGAAGACGGTGGTGGCGGCAAAGTGATAAAGCTGTTATGGAACACTGAAAGAATGGGTGCAGCTCGCTGACCTTGACTTTACTGCCTTATGTCTCCGTGATCATGAAGGTGTCGGGGGCGGGGGAAGGGGGGAGGGAAGGGGTGTCGGGGAAGCAGGGGTTATAGGGTCAAGTGGCATCACAAGATTTCCGATATATTGGTTGTTTTTTTATTTGTGGTGCTTAAGCTAGGTTGATAGAACTCAAGCTAAAAGTATGTAATTTTTACAGTTTTAATAGTAAAAATAAAAACCCTCCAGGGTTTGTATGTTCTTAGGCGTCCCTCTCGTAATAGACTGGACTGCCAATGACAGAGAGATCGGGGCTCGAATCCCAGTTGGGTAGGCCTATACTGTGAACGATTTTTTTTCTAAATGGTTTTCCACTCGAATACGGCTACACTTCTTCTAAATTCAACCTTCCTCGTATCTGACATAGTAGCGTAATTAGTATATAATATAAGTTTTACCCGAAAGAATAGGTGCTTAAAAATACTTGTGTAGAAAAAATATTTTTTGGAGAAAATATATAAAATATTGCGCTAGCAGGTACGCTTAATAAAATTTTATACACTTATTACTCTAATCAGTTATTTAATATATATCTTAGCATCGTGTAATTAGACCACAAACATTTTAAATTAGAAAAAAGTTCTGATCAAATTACATGATTCAAGAAATACTAAGATTATAATATAAAAAAAATTAAGGACGTTACCTACCTGTGACGTCACTGTAGGTCCAAATAGGATTTCCCGTTTAAGGTCCTTGGCCCTGTCAAGTGCAAGTCTAAAACTTATTTTGTAGGATGGTGGGTGGGAGGGTGAAAGGCGGGGCGTGCCTTCACAACCGACCAAAATATCCTCACACGCCAGCAAGAACAGATGGATCACGGAAACTGTAGATGGCGCTAGCTACCGGACAGGTCTCGTGTAAAAATCTTACGTTTGGAAATATCAGTTTTCTTGAGAACAAATGAAATTTTTATCTTAATATTTTCAACACCCCATCTTAGATAATCTATCGATGTTTATTAATTGTTACATTTTCTTATATTTTGTTATGATGCCGGCAGTTTTCTTTTGAAGATTGTCAATATTATCGATATTTGATTACTGTTAAAATAATAGAGGAGGTGTGTATATAAAAAGTATAACTTAATCAACATGCTTCTATTCTTGAACAAACCATTTCCGAAAAGACAATTGCAAAACAATAACAATTCCCATGTTCCCATGTTCCCATGTTCCCATGACTCTGTATTTCCACGCCAAATGAAAAGGGCCAATCGCCTTTATGTATTTAGGTTCTATTCGTTGAATTAAAAAAAATATAACGTTGAACCAAAAAAATATTCCTTAGTTAATTTTTAAAAAAAATCTTATATCGTCACAAAGTTTTTTTTTTTTTATCTCAAAGTAGTTTATTGTGAAAACGCATTCTTTTAAAATTGCCCACAGATCAGGCAGGCTATTTGGTTTTCTTGCAAAAATGAACTGTAGGCATCTTACTTCTGGGATGTAGATTAAAAATGTTTCTATGGAAACATGCATATCTAGAATAGTAAACCAGAAAATGGTAGGTTTTAAATGATAGTCAATGACGTTCAGGCAAAATTAATAGCCTATAGTGAATGTTTATACTCGACTGAGGAAAAGTGGAAGTGGTATTAGCATGGCAAATTAGAGCCCGCATAGGACTAAATGCTCATTTTACCCCTTCTATTTATATTTAATACTGTGACGTCTAAGTGTGATAGTTCTTATTTACGCCAGTTAAGACGCAGCCCGCTTTGAAAATTGTTTCGGAATCCCTAAGTGGGCAACGTCGTTAAACTAAACGTAATTCACCTATCTACTCGAGTAATATTTAATTTTATTTGACTAAAAATGTCGTTTGCTTTAAGAAAAATTGTAAAAATACTGTCCTGTTAACGGGTTTCCTTCCATCGTGCTTTATCTTGAACTCTCAAAGCTCACAAGTTTACCAACACATATATTTACCAACTAAATTTTAATATTTACTCGCTTTGTCCTACTACACATCCAAGCTATCCGCATTTTACATTAAATAAGATAGGGACGAGTAGGATAAAGTTTAAATAAAATGTATTCACAGTTATGTGAAAAAACTTTAAAGGAAAAAAACACTTCTCATAAAGGCCTAAGCCCGACCAGGATTATAACCCCAACCTCTTCGTTACCAGCAAACTTAACAAAATGAAACAGATGCCTTTGACTGTGTATCCACCGGTTTGAGTCAAACTAACTTAACATGAATAATACATCTAAGACTACACACGCGACTCTAACTCATAGACACATTTTCTAATTGGAAAAAAATATGAGCTTGTATATAATTGATAATAAAACTTTGTTTTTTATCTCACATTTTCAAAGATATAAAATTTGTACTGAGTGGACTGGGATTGTTTTGACAAAAGTAATTTTTCCCAGTCTCTCTGTACTAGTTAAAAACAACCTTTCTCGTCTCTCTAGCTCTTAAATTAAGCCATGAATTGCATTTGTGTTGAACGTTATAATTAAAAAGAAAATCAATGAATAGACATCATGTTCTGAAAATATTTCACGGTACAGCACATGTGCAAAAATATTTTTTGGATTTGACACTTTTAAAGTGGGGACGTAGGGAACGAGAGAAAAGAGCAATTTTTTTTACAGTTTTTGTGACAAAACTTTTTTTTGACCAAAATAAATAAAATATCTATCCAATAGAAACATGAAGTTTAATTTGCTTCAATAGTTGTTGAATTTCTGTCACGAGTATAGTGGCATTAAATGATAAACATTTTATTATTATTATTATTATTATTATTATTATTATTATTATTATTATTATCATCATCACCGCGTCTTACTACCCGTTCGGGTTATACCCACTTACACTAATGTGTGATGGTAGGGTTATTGTGAGATGAAATGGAGGACCTACAGTTTAACGTGAGATCCGAACCACGGTGGGGGCCTTGCATTCCACACATTCACAAGTTGTGATTAATACACGTCTTGTCAGAGGTGAAGGAAAAGTTTGGCTATCAGATAAATCTTTGCCGGGACCGAGGATTGAACGCCGGACCCTCAGCACAGAAGTCTGACACCTTACCCTTAGACCACCAGGTCACCCGATAAACATTTTTAAATGAAGAGAAAAAAGTTGTCAATAAATTTCAGGACACCCTTAACAGATATTCAAGAATTTTTAAGGTCAACCTGTGAAGAAAACTAAACTATATGTTTGTATGGAGGAAATATTTTATTTATTTTGACTTAAAATGTTTTGCTATAAAAACTGCAAAAACACTGGCATTTTATCGCGTTCCATATATCCTCATCTTAAAGCTTTTAAGATTTTTAAGGATATTAATAATGTAGCTTATTAATGGAATAAAACTTTTATATTTTCATCATATAGTTTAAATATTATGTTAGTAAAATTAACAAAGAAGTGAAGTTAATTAAAATTAACTAGTTTCTGTCCCTTAATCGATGGCTTCATAAATCCTTAAATTCTCGGGCGTTCCAGCTAAGGCACTAGTCCAAGAGGTGCACAAGAAAGTTGTTTTACAACTTCAAAATGGCAGTTTATAAAGGAAGTGAATATCTACCATTGAGACTACTCTAAAATCTAATTTACATCAAAAAGGCTTTTAATAAGAATAAGAATAAATTTTTTCAGCCAACATAGATAACATGTTACTACTCGTATATTGTTAGTGTTATTTTAGGGATATTGATGATATATATAAATCGCTACAGCTGAAGATCACATAAACTGACGTATGAACACGTGAAAGTAGATCTAGTAACTTTTCTATAAGCAGGCATCACTATCGTGATGACAGGGATATCGGAGCTCGAATCCTGGTCGGGTCTACTGAGGGTATTTTATTTTTCTAAATGTTTTCCCACTCTCCTTCTAGACAAATGCGTTTCTATAACCTCTAAAATGTTTCCGTCCTCATCCCTACACCATTAGAGTATTTATCATAAATACGTATAACTTGAACATGTGGTAAGATATATTGATAAAATAAATTTTTATATCTGTCAGAAAAGGTTTTTCTAGGAGAAATTGTTTTGTGATAGAAATATATTCAAGGCTCCACTTCAAGTTAAAAATGTTAATTAATGTTCCCGATAAATATTGCAAACTTTGCCTTTAGCGAATTAGAAAATAAAACGTGACATCAAAATAGAGAGGAGAGAAAAAGTTGTTCATTACTTAACTGCAGTTAAAGAAATACAAGTAAATTGGTATCCGTGATGGTGAAGAGTAAATTGGCTTGCATATTCGTAATAACATTGTAGCATGAGATCATGGTTCAATCCATCCAATTATATTTTGCAAAACTGGAATGAGAGAAAGGTTAACAGTAAGAAAAGTAAACGAGAGACAAATGAAATATTTACAACACAGAACGTTGAGTATAGCAAGTTTCTAGTGATTGAAGACCCATGTGATTATTAACAACGTATCAAACAGTGATAGACGCGCGTTTACATAAGCAAAACAGATCATTTTGTTCTGTCCGACAATGTCGGTAAAAACCATATATTATTTCAATGGAAAGTGATTTTGTGTTCAGTCATAATTTAGCAACATATTTGTACTTGAAATTACTACCTGTTATTTTACAAATTTATTATCTTTAGCTTTTCAATCTTTGATTGTTTGGAAGTAATCATGTTTAATTCTCGCTAATTATAGGATATGAAAGGGATATCAATAATTTATCAACAAAATTATAGGCTTAAAGGTTACATATTGACATTCAAAATTATCGAAATTATTTAAAAATATATGTAATATATCAGGTGTTAAAGTATTATCTCATGGTTCTATTCTAGTCCGAGGTACAGGCAGGCAGACAGACAGACAGATGGCTTTGCAAAAACAACTTTTTTTTTTGTTTAGGTGGTGATTAAACGTCTACATTTATCAAAATCTCAAGTTAATTTTTTTAGGATCATAATATATAGGTCTACCTCTCTCTTCGAGGAGTTGAGAGAAAGTGAAAAAAAATCAATAAAATTATATAGTTATCATATTATACTGTTATAATATTTTAAAACAATATTTTGAAGCTGGAGCTGGAATTTATATATTTTTTCCGATTCTGACTACACCAAAAATTGCTTTTGAAACTCCACAGCTCTCTTTCTAACAGTGATTAGTTAACTCAGTAGGGAGGGACTGGGTGCTGTGTATGTTCTGGAATTAAGTCAGTGTGTTGAGATCTGTATATTATATTTCCATCCCTCGGCTGTGCACATTTTAATTACGCTAGTGGGATATGGCTGAATAGGGTTGTATCAAGAGGCAATCTACCCGAATTCGCGTGGAGGTAGAGCTGAAAAGTACTTATGAAAAAAAAAAACCTCGTTACACTCGGCTGAGATTCGAACACAAACCTTCCCATCTCTGGAAAGCCAGAAAAAGATGAGCCTGCTCTCTAGCCCACGTACTCACCGATACAGATACGCTAATATTATATTCAATTGGTTCATTAAGTACACATTAAATATCTTTGATAAGTTATTATCAGACTATCTAATTCACTACCCATCTTAAATGATATCGGTTACATATATGTTTTACCACGCATCTATGCTCCATTTACCAATTTCAGTGGCCGAATGGTCTAAAGCGTCATTCTCGTGTTAGACTGGCCCGCTGATGACGATGATATCGGGTTCGGTAAATTCAGGGTGTTTTTCCCTTAAATGGTTTCCCATTATTTTTCCACGCAAATGCAGCAAGAATAGTTCTAAAATGATCTCTACCTTATTAAAGTGATCATAATATATGAGTTTAGACTGACAGGTAATAAGATATGTTGATAAAAAAAATACTTAGGCCCAGTTTTTATATAAAGGGTCTTATTCAACAGTTTAAAAAAACTAGATATACTTTTACATATTAATACACAATGTCCTTTGTTCTATACCGGTAACTTCAGATATATAGTAATAATACTTTAAACAACACCCTTTTTTTTTATAGCATCTCGTCTTACTGCTCGTTCGGGCCATGCTCATGTGCAATAATTAAGGTAATGTGCTAGGAATCAATAAGGACAAATTTAGAAGAAGTGTACTCGCATTTACTTGGAGAGAGATTGGAATACAATATAAGGTGATTGGGCCTTTACATTTGGCGTAGAAATGCAGAGCCATGGGAACAAATGGTTATCCTCAAGTATTTTTATTGTTTTGCAATTTTATTTTCGGAAACGGTTTGTTCATGAATAGAAGCATGTTTATTAAGTTATACTTTTTATATATATACCTCCTCAATAATTTTAACAGTTATTAAATATTGATAATATTTACATTTTTTCAAAGGAGAACTGTCGGCTTCATAGCAAAAAATAAGAAAATATAACAATTAATAAACATCGATACATTGTTTTAGAAGGGGTATTGAAAACATTTACATAAACATTTCACTCGTTTTCGAGAAAACTGATATTTCCAAACGTATGATTTTTCCACAAGACCTGTCCGGTAGCTAGCGCCATCTACGATTTACGTGATCCATCCTTTTTCGTTGGCGCGGAAGGATACTTTGGTTGATTGTGAAGCCACGCCATGACTTTCACCATCCCATAAAATAGGTTTTAGACTTTCACTCAACAGAGCCAAGGGCCTTAAGAAAAACCACCCTTAGTACAACCGACTGGGTTTAAAACCCTAACCTCCCCGTTATAGGCAGCCTAGTCTTTTGCGAGAATTATGTCTTTGACCTTGTTTAAAGGGAGCTGGTAGCAACACTAATAATATTAAAATTGTTATAAATCTTGGCCGCAAAAAATAGGTTTGTATTATCTAAAAGTCCCCTCCTATTAAAAATTGGAATGTACACATGTATCCGTGTATAAACATGTTCTCACTTAAAGGTGTTGACAAATCTTATCTGATGGTTATTTTAATATTATAGGATAAGTGTGTGGGGCACAACAAGGGCCGCCGCCATGATGGAAACGATTCAATCTGAACGGCAGAGTGTATAAATTACACGGGTATAATTTCCCTGACACCCACACAATTACTAGATGGATGAAACCTTGAAACGCTAAGAAATGTTATCTCTACTAAAGTACTGGCTACGATTGATAGCCCATATGTTTAGTAACTTTACGCTTAGTTATCCTACAAGTAATTTGTTCACTCGACATATAATATAAAGGTACACTCTATTTATCTTGAAAGGTAGCAGTCTTACCTTGATGGATTACAATGTAACCCTATCTTATATGCAAGACCCGTATTTTAATGACATGTCAACTTTTATTTTTTATCACAGACAATAATCATGTGTACATAAATTATGTTCGTGATCCTCTGGTTATGGAATTTATTTTTCTACGTCATTATCTTTTCATTTTTTTTAAATATAGATTTTTGGGTCATATTTTCTTAGTTTGTATATATTTTTAGTAAACTTTAGAGATTTTTGAGTCATTTTTAAGCATATTATATCTTGAATAAGTATATTCTTAAATACAATCGATATTTTATAAATGCAAAAATACTCAAACATATATTTTTTAAATATACAGTTTGTCAGGATGAGAAGATAATGTAGGCATTGAACTTTGTGTCCTCTTGGCATGTTTGGTTCCTGCATTCCTGATTGTAAATTACATTAAAGCTGGAAAGTATTACATTAGTCTGTAGTCCAGTAGTCTGGGTTGGTCCCTGTACTATTATAGTAACATTTTATTTTAGTTTAGCTCTGATTTTATTAATATCCATACGTACTTGTAGTTTATAATAGGTTTTTTTTTTGGGATTTTTTAACAAAGGTGTTATTAATGGTATAATCAAACGTGTAGGTTTGTTTGAGTTGTATGTTTAACACAAGGAATATTCATTATTCGCTCAAAGTGGTATGGTTTTAAGTAGTACGGCTAAAACAAAGATTATTGATGTTATAATCAAAGAAGTAGATTTATTTGGCGGTTTGTTTAACACAATACACATATAGACATTGAAAGGTCACAAAATGCCTACATCTAACTTTGATTGCTCTAGCTGTTTATAGATAAATGTAATTATATATGACCTTACACGGAAATGAACAACGTCCAACACTATATCCGTGCAAGCCACAGAAGGAATGAGCTCTCTTTGATACAGAACATTTTGTAAGTTGGTTCGGTCCAAATAAAGCGCTTTCGGCTGGAGGTATTGTTTGGCTCGTGGCGCCATCCCACCGTCTCATTAACATAATCACTAGTGCATCCACCGCGCAAAGTCTACGTTAGGGATATCACGAGAATGAACACGAGATCTACCGCTTCGGGATGGCCGCATGGCCTAAGGTACTACTCTCGCAATAGGCTAGACTGCATAAGATGGGGAGATTAGGGTTCAATTTAGGTCAGGTGTATTAAGCTTTATTTCCCGAATGTTTTTCACTCTTCATCCACGCAAATGCGGGTACACTTCCTTTAAATTCAACTGTCATCATTATTACACATTATTGTAATTAGTATATAGTATATAGATGTATAGCCCGAATGGATGCTAAACAAAATTTTAAAAAAATGGTCACCCACTACAGTGGCCGAATAGCCTCTAACGTATCGCTCTCGTGCTAGACTGGCCCGACAAATACTAGGAGATCGGGGTTCGAATACCAGTTGGGTCTACTGAAGGGAGTTTCCTAAATTTTTTCCCAATGTTCTTTGAGGAAAATGTGGGTAGCTCACCTCTAAAATGCTCCCTTCCACATCCTTACCCCATTGGAGTAATTATCTCCCCGTCATCGGTGGTCTGGTCCATTGCTAGAGTGACGCATTAGACCAGTGGTTCTCAATTACCTCCCACCAAGGGTCACCATTATTTTTTCCATGGACTGAGCCATAAGGTGTGAAAACTTACTTTGATTACGTCGTAGGCCTATCATTCATTTTAAGGGGCTCCGATGATAACATATACATGATTATAATAGTGACGTGAAAATGTACATAGCTTAAATCTCTTCAGTGATGCGTCATTTCAACTCGATTATGGCGCGAGGTTTGCTAACACTTACTTTAGACTTCAAGTAACCCAATCCAATCCTCTTATCCAGATGCTTGGGATCTACGTCAATTCATTGAGCCTGGCGGGTGCCACAGACATCCCAAAGCCCTGCTTGGATAATCGAGATGTGTAAAAACAGTGGTCAGAAGGAGGATGACCCCCTCCCACCATAGAATAGTGCCTCCGCACATATCTCTATAAACCCTAGTTCGATTTGCAACATTTCATTTCCCTTACTACTAATAATATATATTTGTCTTGTTTCAGAACTCTTCAAGAAATGCAGCAACCCACCTCTACAAGTCCAGTTGAACATTATGACGTGACCAATCAGTCGGTACATAGTGGGATATGTTCTCTTGCTCCTCTTCAGGGTGCATTAGAGCATGCCCATATGCGTCTACGTCTGCCCTAGAGGAGGTAATTGGGAGCTGTTATATATCAGGGTACTTGGGCAACCAGGTGAGATGAAAATGAAAGTATTTTAGAGAGAGGACACCCACATTAGTTTGGAAAGAGGATAGGAAAGCTATAGTGCTATTCCACATTAGGAGAGCCCCTCACCAACTCCAGTGAATCCAGATTATATTTGAGCTTCAAACTCCGTTTTAAGCCGGCAACTAAAGGCAACGTTAGTCTAACGTCTTAGGCCACAGGTCCACCAACTTTGGGTAAATAATGTTCTTAACTTTGACCCGAGAGGTCGTGGTTAGGTGTGATTACTGGCTGGGTCCATTAGGAGTGATTTTTCTACCTTGTCATTTCCACATTGATTTCCCAATGCTCCCGTAAATTATGAACTCTGTTGCATTTCCTTATTATTCCCCTTAATCACCCCGTATACTTACATAAGTGTAAGCTCCAGATGCTGAGAGTAATAATGTTCAGTGAAAATAAGTTATAATTCAATTTTAATAGAAAGCGTATTTTTAGAAAAATAGAAACTTATTTCTTAACGGCTAAAATTGATAACATTTTACCATTTTTATAGTGTTATTTTATAATTGCAGAAAATATTTATCAAAAACGATATATAAATATATCTGGACTAAGCGTATGAACACGTCAAAGAAGATCTAGTACATTTTCTAGCTGTCAGATAAATTCTTTCTAATTAAAATCGGCTGTTTCTAATGTAATAAACCCTCGTTTCCAAGGTGTCACCCTACCACCTTTTTATTGGAACAAAATGTATTGTACATGAATGTATATATAAGCTAGGGAACTCTACACCTTACATGCACACACACATCTAGCACACCCTTATAAGGACCAAGAACTCCAGGGTAACCGAACCAGGACTTAAGTAACCTTCCCGATACATACGGGTGGGTGGCAGACAAACACATGTGGGAAGCACAGATTAATTACATCATCAATTATACGAGTATAACTTACACGCGTCTTGAAGAAACTTTAAGGCCCTTAGCCCTATCGAGTGCAAGTCTAAAACCTATTTTATAGGCTGGTGGGTGGGAGGGTGAAAGGCGTGGCGTGGCTTCACAACCGACCAAAGTATCCTTACGTGCCAACAAGAACGGATGGATCACGGAAACGGTAGATGGTGCTAGCTACCGGACAGGTCTTGCGGAAAAATCATACGTTTGGAAATATCATTTTTCTCGAGAAGGAGTGAAATTTTTATCTTAATATTCCCAACACCCCTTTTAAGATAATGTATCGATGTTTATTAATTGTTACATTTTCTTATTTTTTGTTATGAAGCCGGCAGTCTTCTATTGAAAATGTAAATTTTATCGATATTTTATCACTTTTAAAATTTTAGAGGATTATATAAAAGGTATAACTTATTCAACATACTTCTATTCTTGAACAAGCCATTTCCGAAAAGAATATTGCAAAACAATAAAAATTCTTGAAGATAGCCGGTTATTCCCATGGCTTTCAATTTCTACGCCAAGTGAAAAGGGTCAATCGCCTTAACACAGTATAATAAAAACGATAGTAGGATAACTGACACTGACCAAAATCTACCAGACGTCATAATTGATATCATATGTCAAAAAGGCAGAGTTGCAATTCATGAATAATAAATACATTGTTGTAGATCTAGAGTTCAGTTCTCATAGGACGACTCTTTTAGAAAATATATTCATTTTGAGGTCAAAATTTATAAAATTTTAATTTTCTTTTACTAAAACTACTTTATAGAAATTTATAATATCGTTGTCATCTCTAGTCAGAGTTTTTTTACAATGCACTATATATTCTGGCATGGGCTAAAGCACGTTGATATTTTCATTTATCTCTCTCAGTCTCACCGATGGCTCTGACAAATATGAAAGTGACAGACGTATGAACAATACTTGTAATAACATTCAATATAGAGCCAGTCTCTGTAATGAATGGAGTGAAGGGTGGTACACTCATAACGCTAAGCTAAGCTAAGCTATGCCTTACTACGTCACGCTATGTTTTTTCTGATTGCTGGCCGGGCAATTTTTCCATCTCCCATCTTGAGCCATCTTACGTTACGCAAGCACATATCTCAGCTTGGGCTCCGTGTTGAACAGACGCAGTGCTGGTTTGGTGAAAATAACTAAATACGTGTTGAAGTTTTCTTTTAAGTTTGTTTCGCGTGTATTTAAGTAATATTTTATTTTGGTTTTATATTTAATAAATGTTTTTATATTAAAATGGAACCGTTAATTGAACAAGTTAAGCTTCCACCTCCTAAATTTTCTTCATCTTCCAAAACAACTGGTAACAGCAACATATTTTCTCCCTCAGTACTATCACCTGAACTCAAACAAAACATTCTGGAGAACGCCATCATAACTAAACTTCACTGGAGCAGACCAGAAAGAAACAACACTGAATTCGGGAGGGAAAGAGGGGCAATTGCTTAGCTTAGCTTAACTTAGCAATGAGTGTGAAACCAAACCTACAAAGTCTTAGCACAGCACAATGCAGCATAGCTTAGCATTCTGTTTGTATCGGTCTTGAAGGTGTCGCTTGATGGGTCAGTTGGCGGGTTGGCAAACTGATGTCTAATAGTACCGTCTGAATTCATGAAGAAAGAAACTAGAAATTACCTCAACCCTCATTTCCCTAGTACGCCTCTTGAGTGCTGCCTAGGCTTTACAGCTGACGGTGAAACTGTTGAGGATCCAACCAACCTTCGCATTGATAATATCCATCAAAAATGAAAGCTGCGGATCACGCGACTTGACGTATGAATACGTGAAAGTAGATTTTGGTATCGTTTCTAGCTGTCAAATAAGACCCTTACTATGAAAATTAGACCGTAGTAACTTTTGGGAGTGTCGAAGAAAATTTTGTTCCAACCATTGGCGTGTCTCGGTGTGTTTCCAAGGTAAGCAGAGTTTTTTTTAACTATACCTGTGATACGTGCTTCCCATTTGAGCAATCACAAATAGGCACTTATTTTATATCTCAAATGGGAATTTATTTCCGTTTATACCTGATCAATAAGAGTTCTACCGATTGATGAGAACATATCACAGGTACAGTTTTAAAACATGGCAACACACCAAGACACAACACAGTTTTAAGCCATCTGGTAAATTATTTTAATACTATCCTAACCAAAGGCCACGTGGTATAAATGAAAGGCTAATCTAGTATGACTTGCCAGTGATAGAGAGGACAGGGTTTTAATCCTGGTCAGGTATTCTGAAAAGGTTTTCCTGAAGGGTTTTTCCATTCTCCTTCCACGAAAAGGTGAGCACATTTTATACAAATTCAGCCCTCCTAGGCCCTGCTCTATTAGTGTAAATTACATTCTGATAGCCTGGATGTATATCAGGCCATATTATAAAACAACCAAAGCACCATTATAGTTTCAAAGAAAATTATTAAATTATTTATTTACTATTTTTGCACCGCATCTTACTACCCGTTCCTGTTACAAGCTTATGTGCTCATTACGCTAATGGTTTTAGGGATTAGAGAGGTCATATTTTTAGGAAGTGTACCTGCATTTGCGCGGAGGGAGAGTGGAAAACCATTTTCGGGAAAACCACCCTTAGTACTCCTGAATAAGATTCGAACCCTGATCTCCCCGTCATCGGCAGTCTAGTCTATTGTGAGAGTGGCGTGTTAGAGTGGCGTGTTAGACCACGTGGCCACCGAATGTACTGAACTGGTAATTTTGTAAAATAACTATTGAATGTATAGAATCACCGAAAGCGATGGTTTATTTAACAAATAATAGGATTTATCTAAATTTACCAGTGATTTTATAAATTTCCCAATGCAGTTTGGTGAAAGTTTGAAACATGAACTGTATTATCTAAATTCACCGGTGATTTTATCAAATAGTTAGTGTAACTTATGTAGATATAAGTGTATAACATAAATACTAACTAAACTAACCTATTCTAGCCTAACCTAAGCTAAAATAAACTAACATAACTTGTCTAAACTAACCTAACCAAACATAATCTTGATGTGACTTATTAATATTCACTAGTGGTTGATGGTAATTTTGTAAACTCACCGGCTATTTTGTAAAATATTCGGCGAGTATGTGAAATAGAAATAACTTATTTACATTCCCCAAGTGAACCAGTGGTTATGTATAATCACCGGTGACTGTACAAATTCATCACATTCAGCACACTCACAGTAGCATATATATTGATATGAATTTGAGAGTCAGGATTTGTTGGTAATATCGAGGTTTATATTTGAGATTCGTTTTGGTAAAATAAATTATTAAGAATTAATAGCCAGAGCTATTATTTATGCTTATTAGTAGGGAATTACTCCACTAGATATCATATTCTGAAAATTGAAAAATGACACCTGGACACGGGTCCCGGGTTCGATTCCCGTGTCCAGGTGTCATTTTTCAATTTTCAGAATAAAATAAATTATGCCTACATTCTAGTACTTATATAATATAAGTACTAGAATTTGGACTTACCTTCTATTTTACTAATCAGAATCTTGCACACAAATCTCTATTTTGCCTACAAATCCCGAACCTTCAATAGTTATTATCAATATCTTGTAAATAATAGTGAACATATGAAGAAATATAAAATGGAATAACTAAAATAATAGCTTAATTTTTTATAATGCATTAATTATAGTATTCATATATCAAGTTAAGTGTTAAATTAATGGTCTGGGGTTTGGTTGTTAAGTGAATTCTCTGTGTTGGGGAAGAATCAGTGAAAAGTAGTTAATAGCTTCAAAACAAATACAAATTCTAGAATGGAATATTAAAATACATTTTATAATTTGCTTTAATCCCAAGGCTGATATTTTCCCGAATCCAAAAATATCGATTATCCTTAAAAATTAGAGTGGTTAGTAAATTAAGTTGGGAGGTGAGCCTTTTATAAATGCATATATTTAAGACTTTAAATATATAGGCCTATGTATATTATTATTTAAGTATGGGTCTCTCAATTCTTCGATTTCTTGTATGCTTCGAATTCAAAGGAATGTTCTAGATCAAAGGAATCGCAAATATCTCTGATTCAATACTATACAAACAATTGCTTTATCTTTTATATTTTTTCTCTATTCCTCAGAGAGAAGAAGTATTGCTATTTTCAAAAATATCTAAATCAAAATTTTGATAAATGTTGACCCCTTGAAACAAAAAACATAGTTCACGCATGCCGTCTGTCTGTCTGCATCTCGGGCTAGGGCCAAAATCATTTCACTGATCGGGCTAAGACTTGATAACTAGGGATTTCATAAGGTAACCCCAAGAATATTTTGAAATTAAATATCTATCCCTAAAATTAAGGACAGTTTACTGAAGGGAAAAAATATAAATAATAGGTTTTCTCAAAATTCGTCATACTAACAATTTCGATTAAATTTTCTAGGCACTGTTTAAGAGGAAAAACTAAATGACGATTCTTATTTTACCATGAAAATTACTTTTATGGTACTTAAAATAAGCGGAAATATAGTCTAATTAGTGTGATAGCGCTTATACTGCTTAAGTGCGTCACGTTCAGATGCAACCCGCTTCACAAAATATCCTCAAAATCTCCAAGTAGGCAACGTCGTTAAGGATAACTGGGATTGTTTCAGTAATTTTGAATTTCCGGAACTTCCATTTTCATAAAAAACATAATAGTAAGAGGATTTTTATATCCCTTCAAGTAAGCGGCGTACTTAATTCTGAATAACTCGAGGGCATTACAAATAAAAACACCATTTGTAGACAGAAACCGCTGTGAAGTCCATGGGAAAAGTGGGGTCATCTTAGAAGCTACTCCAACGGGGTCACTGTTTTTTACGCCGTCCGTTCTACGTCGTCTGTTTTACCTGTGTTTCTTCGTGACATACGAGAGAGATGTTTGTCAGCATCAAGGGACCGCGAAAAACCACGCGTTTGTGTGTGTGTGTGTGTGTGTGTGTGAGAGAGAGAGAAAGAGTGAGAGACAAACGAACACTCTTGATGGTGAATAGCCACGTGACCCTTTATGTCACATCCAGATGACTCTCGTTTCGTTTCGCCGAGGAGAGAAGCATGGATGCTGCGTGTGGACCAGGGATGTACACTACCATGACAGATGCATTCCATCAGGTTAGTATTACTCAAACTGTGGTACGCGATGTGAGATGGAAACTAACTTTTTTTTTCTTTTTTTAAAAAAGACTTTTGGTTTTTAAGAACTTTCAATCATTTATTTCTAGGGGGGGGAAAAAATCATAAATTTAGATTAAACGAATACAATCGATGTATCCCCTGTTTTAAGGTTTATAATTCAGTTTTTAAAAAATAAACCCCATGAGGTTATCCTGAAATCGACAATATTAAAATTACAAATAAAATGGCAATTCTCATTTTCCCATGAAAATTACTTTGAAATACATGAACAGATATTTCAACTTTTTATCATTTCTCCTCAATTATTGGATATAAGAAATAACTTATCATTGTAGAGCTGTAGTACTATCAGAAATAAAAATTATTTCAATTTGAAATATATTTGAATGAAACCAACAGCTTCTAAGCTATGAGCAAAAAAATTAAAATAAATAAATAATGGAATACTTAGTAATATGAAATTGATTGCTATGCTCTTTGGTAGAGAGAGATGCTCCTTTTTGCTCGATGTTTCTGTAACAGTGTATATTATTTAATTTAGTATCTTCGTTTGAATTGTACTGAAACAATGTATGTTATTTCGTTTCACAAATATTACTAGTCTTTAGTAAATGTCTTTATTTTAAGATTAGAGAGAGAGAGAGAAAATCTGTGCAGTGCACCTCACCATTTATTTTAAATTAATTTAAATATTACAGAAACTACTTTAAACCACTATCAAAAGTGCATTAGAAAGCTATCACGAATGTCTAACAGATGTAAGCACTGACTCAGTTTAGGTTAAAAATCGATTCTCCCCCTTTTCCCCCTGTATCCTTAATTTGCTAGCCACTTTGTATCCCCCTCTTCACCCAAAAACACAATATAGGATGGTTTTATTTATATATGTAATATACTCTAAGAGCTACCTCCCCTAACCTATGCCCTTCACCTGCTTAGTAGGACACAAGCCGCCACTTCAGACCTTATTTTTTATCCCAGGGTATGCTTACCATCAGGGGTGCATGAAGTATTTCATGGGGTGCAAGATGCACCACTGATTTTTTTAAATAATTGTAAGTCTGATAAACAAATTAAAGCAGGTTTTGATGAAAGTTTATAGACTTAAGTAGAAATGTTTATTTTCTTTTATCGCTGCTTTGTTTAGATTATCAATAAGGCTTTGTTAAAATTTGAAATGATCATTTGTACTTTACAATATGGTTGGTAATCTATGCTCTCTCCTCCCCCCGTTTTTTTAAATGAATAACTGGGAAAGGTATGTTGTTTAAGCCGTGGCTGTTAAAGGGGTAATTGATTGGTTGACGTTTGGGAGAATACAATATTTGATTCTTGTAGATTTATTGTCACCGCACTCCACGTCTTACTTACCAGTCCGTGATATCCACACTAATGAGGTAAAGATGAAAACGAATTAATGTAGAGGGTGTGGCCCGCATATGGTTATTTGGTTGGCATATTAATTAAAATTGCTTATAACCTGAACTGGTAGTAAGACGCGGTGCTAATAATAATAATAGTAAGAAAAATTTATTTTTCTTTAAATTTAAAAAAATGACATCTCTACACGGGAATCGAAACAGGAATCTTTGGCTTAGTACGCCAGTGATATAACCACGTCCCGTGTCCAGGGTAATTCTTCACTCATATTTTAAGGCAGAGTCTGTGATGTACGTGTTTAGATCGTACGCTTCATATAAGCGATCAATTAATATGACAAGCTATCAAATAACGCAGCCACCTTCGACTCGGGAGACGTTTGGGTGGAATATGGCTGTTTGATTAGTGCGTAGTTGTTTGTTTTTCTGAGCGCTGCTTCGTTGGTCTGAAAGCCTTTTTTTTTATTGGCATGTGACCACTTGGCTGTATGACCAAACCTTGGCGAACATGTGATATATGATTTCCATAGACAGTTTGATTGCCATAGAGCTTTTTTTAAAAATCTAATTTTGTTTAAAATTGATCCAATTGGTTTTTAACCCAATTTATTGGCTGAAAAATGTCTGGATGACAATCTACCTTTATTAATTTGAAGGTCTTACGTTTATATGGTTACCGGAGGGTTATTTAATCATTATTTAGGTCATTTATATATTAATAAAAATTCCCGGGATAGATATTATAAACATGGATCTTTTTGAATATCTGTGTCACTACTCGACCGACTAAACTATCCAGCTCTTTATGAATATTAAAGTTCCATTTCTAAAATGATTTCTGCCAAAACTCTATAACCATTACAAGGGAAAATCTGATTCATTAAACCGCTGTGCAGTAAATCAAAGGCCCAGGCTTTGAACTCCATCAAATAAAAATGTATAAAATACAGTGACGTATAAATGGTCTGTGGCCAGAGTTAGCTCATATTAACGAGGCAGTAAAAAAACAAACTTTATTTAAGTTTTTTTTAGCAGCACATCTTACTACGTGTTTGGAATATATACGCTTATGTACTAATTATGTTAATGATTTTGGGGATTAGAAAGGTTATATTTAGAGGAAGTGTACTTGCAATCCCATGGATAGAGAGTGGAAAACCATTTTGGAAAAACTCCCCTTAGTACAATCGACCAAAATTCGAAACTGGATCTCCCGATCATCGGCAGTCTAGTCTACTGCGAGAGTAGCGCGTTAGACCATGCTGCCACGGAATCGGGTTAATTTTTTTTTACGATTTTTTTTGTCGCTTGAGTTCAATTCCCCTTCAGGTATTACGCGTCAATACAACCCCCATCGCCAATATACTGGGTATAGATTGAATTCAGAGGAAGTCTGGTCACATATGCGTAGAGCGAAAGCGATAGAGTGAAAAAATATTTAGGAAAATCCATTCCCAGATTATCCGACTGGGACTTAAACCCCAATCTCTCCGCCATCTGCAGACCAGTTTATTGCAAATGTGACGCCTGAGACTATTCGCCAGTCGAAGTGTGTAGGTGTAGACAGTTTTTGTAGTACCACATCTTACCACCTGTTCGAGCTATAAGCCTATGTACTAATTGCACTAATGTGGTAGGGATTAGAAAGTTTTAATTTAGAAGAAATGCTGTTACATTGAGTTACAATAGGACCCGTCCCCATGTTAACCTTCACACGTAACTCTCTATATTTTGTCTGTCGCCACTTGGGCGCTAGAGTCTGTTATGATACTTATACTTTTTTAGATAGCCACAATTATTAGTTGATTTTGTGTTGGACGTATTAAATATAAATCATTTTGAAATTGTGGTTACCAGTAATTGTATTGAAAATCTTAAGGTAGTGAGAGATTATTATCGTTTAATATTCTGGTTTTAGATTGTTCAAAATTGTTTATTACAGTCAACTCTCGATTCTACGACCATTCACGGTTCCCTGGAAAAGGGTCGTTATTTCGAAGGGGTCGTTATTGGAATGTTAACTGATTTTGTTTCACCTCCGACCCTTATACGCAAAAATTGCTTTTTTTAGACAACACATGAAAAAATACCTACCTATTTCTTAAAGAACTTACCGATCACGAGGGGCTTCATCTTATCGCTGCCGTCCATGTTGAGCACAGAAGGGTGGTGAGGCGCTCCTTGCTCCTCTTTGCACCCTTGCTCTTATCCCCTTTCACAGCAAGAGTGTGATCTGGCATGAGGTTGTAGAACATCCCCAGCTGTTCAGCGTTGTATACATCTTGAGGCTGATAGCCCCTAAGTATGTTTCGGAGTAAGGGCATTCATTCCTTCACCGGTGTTGGGTTGACCTATGCGCTTTCACCGACGACTTTGTGTCTGGATATGCTGTGATGCACTTTTTAACGCTCTAACCACACACTTGAATACCTAGTTTTCTATACCCAACCTCAGGGAAAATTCATCGACCTTCTTCTGCATCATCGGGCCGTTTATTGGCACGTTTTGCGCTCAATGCTGGCTGAACCACTCCAGCATAGCTTGCTTCAGATCCGCGTGCGTCGCACCCTTCAAATTATTGGCCTTTACATCGTGGCCTTCCTTCTGCACTACATTCACAATTTCTTCTCTCATTTTGAGAATCGTGAAAAGTGTCGACTTCGGAATGCCATGTCACCGCGTAATCTCCATCTTTGTAATCTTCTTCTCATCCACTTCCTGGATTATCTCCTACTTCTTCATGAGCGTCAAGAAGGTCCTCTTTCCACTCATTTCGTCGAAATTATAAGTTCGTATCAAATAAAAAAAAATAGCGTGGGTCGTCCAAAATCGTTCACAAAATCAAACCAAATCGAGAATCGAAATAACAATGGCAAAAACAAGCCTGGTGCGTGATGTAGCGGCAGTCGCGTGCGGGGAAACATTGTCTTGCTTGTGGGAGGGGGTGGACAGAGTAAAGTGCTATTGGCTGGCATTGATAGGGTGGTGTCTATTTTTATACCTGCCCTACCCCAGTTACTAGTAATACAGCGCTCACAAAAATAATTGCAAGTGCAACAAACACATTTTACGGCCGATTTCCTTAAAATGTTCGACCTTTTTTTTTCACATTTTTCACGGTTCCCCAAAAAAGGGTCGTTACTTCGAGAGGGACGTTATTCCCGGGGTCGTAGAATTGAGAGTTGACTGTATATTGTACCAAACTACGAGAACTACAATTGAGAAGAGTACTATTGTAGGAATTTTATTAGTCTCGATACTATTTGGAGCGGGTTGTATGAATCAAAATAGAGAGTTACGCGTGAAGGTTAACATGGGGGTGGGTCCTATTGTAGCTCAATGTTACAATGCACCTACATTTGCGTGGAGGGAGAGAAAGGGAGAATGGAAAACCATTTAGGAAAAACCACCCTCAGTGTACCCGACAGGGATCGGACCCCAATCTCCCCATCATCGGCATTCTAGTCCAACACGAAATTAGTGCGTCAGAGCATGAAGGCCACTGAAGCAGGTTGTAGTTAGTTAAATGGTTATTAAAAGGGATTAGACTTAATACTAGTATAGCCTCATTAAATAGTACTCACATCGACACCAACCATCCTCTGTAAAATATATAATTTTATTTTTAAAAATATCTTATTACCAGGTAAATGACTGTTCGATAAATACATGGGTGAAATGTTGTATAATATTTGGTTGACATGGGAACTAATGGTATAGCCTTATTTTGTTAGAAAGACCGTTTAGGAAGGCCCTATCCCCTAACTTAGTCTTACTTACTGTAGTATTTTTTTAAGATAAAAGGCCTTACAGAACAGCAGATGGAAGTTCATTTTGAAAAGCCTTTTATCCTATCAAAATATTACGATACAGTAGGGTTCTGGTACGAAATAGGACCACCTATAACAGGTCCACTACCACAAAAATCAGGGCGTACTTCCTGTCCCACGCCATCAGATATGGTGGATCACTTATACTCTAACCTGTTGGTCTCCCCTGCTGGCGTAAGAGAAGCACCCCTTAAATTCAGACCTCCCATCATCCCCTCCAGCCTTTACCCCCATCCCCCTCCCCCACTACAGTCGTTTTCCTTCATCTCGCCATCTCATCACCGTGGTCCGTCTGTTTCCTACCGGTACGAGACCTGAATATCAAGCGAGGTCAACGGAGCCTCGCCTTCTTCACCGGCATTGTACGCACTCACTCACTCACACACACACACACACACACACACACACACACACACACACACACACACACA
>CABFWB010000820.1:77557-87918 GCA_902151455.1 Timema bartmani
GAGGAGGATGTGGCATATTTTTACCACAGTTATCTCTGAAACGTAATTCTAGACCAGATTAACAATATTTTCTTCAAAAATTTGTTAAAATAGCCTAATTAAAAACTAATTAGAAATTTATAAATACGGCTTAGAGG
This sequence comes from Timema bartmani, assembly GCA_902151455.1. Taxonomy (NCBI): domain Eukaryota; kingdom Metazoa; phylum Arthropoda; class Insecta; order Phasmatodea; family Timematidae; genus Timema; species Timema bartmani. The sequence continues at coordinate 77,695 of CABFWB010000820.1, forward strand.
TGCATTCTGACCCCTTTTCATCCACTTATGTTAAAAATTTCAGATCTCTGCGTGCCGTAGATTTGGCTGGGCTTCGCACACAAACAAACACACACAGACAGACAAACACTTCCCTTAATTATTATAGATATCAAATATTATATAATAGCAACGATAATATCATTTATAGTATAGTGAGAGGCTGTATATGTTGACTACCAAAATAATGTTGGTTTTCCAAACGAGAATTATCACTACAATTTTTTCACTCTATTTTCACACTTTTTTTTCGAGTGCCCTTCCTCTAAATTATCCTCATAATTCCTACCCCCTTAGATTAATGACAGTATATATAGTCGAGTTTTGGAGGTCAGCCAGTCCCCATTTTACCTTAACGTGGAGTGGAAGAGTCCGTGGGCTCAGGTCTGTTTTTTTGTGATTTTGGGTGTTTTTTTTTATAATTTTATAACAAAAAACTGATGATACGTTTAGTTAAAAAAAACTACAAAATGTAATCTCAACCATTTCCTTTTTTATCCCCATGTCTTACTACCCGTTACGGTTACACGATTTTGTAATAATTACGGCAATGGCTTTAGGGATTACGGAGGTTATATTTACTTCAATCTCCCCGTCATCGACAGTCTAGTCTACTGCGAGAGTAGCGCGTTAGACCACTCAAACACTGAAGCGCGTTTCAATTAACTATTGAAGTTTTATAATGGGCTTTGCCTAATTTTACCAGAACGTTTTTTAGTCAAATGCCCCTTTGTTCGCGTGTAATATTCAAGAATCAATTATATTATTTTGTGTGGAAAAATTAAACTAAGAATTTCTACTGAAGCAACATTTAATTAATTTTGGCCAAAAGATATTTTCTGTTATAAAACATTACAAAATTACCTTTCTTTATTTTGGTTTCCTTCCACTTAACCTAAACTGCTTGTCATCGTGTACTAGGAGATTGGTTGACTCCTGAAATTAGACTATACCACCCACTTCGGCGGCCGTGTGGTCTAACGCGCTAAGCTCGTGTTGGACTAGACTGCCGGAGACTGGGAGGTCGGGATTCATTCCCGGCTGGGTTCACTGAGGGGGGTTTTCTGATCTCCCTACACGCAAATGCGGGTGCATTAATCTAAATTAAACCTTCTCAATCCCTAACCCATTAGTGTAATCAGGACATAGACGTATAACATGAACAGTTAGTAAGACGCGGTGCTAAAAAAAATACTCTAAATAGGGCCATTAGTCACCAGCATTCCCGTTGTTAAATATACCAATAAAAATATTGTTTTAAAAATTAAATCATCTTTCAAGCATCTAGTTCATATAGTACAATATTTAATTCACCTTTCACTTGCCACATTGACCTACAAAAAAAACCTCGTGCTTCGTCAGTCAGGTGAGCCAACCTACTGTAATCTTCTACATACGCTCCACTCCAGCTAAATGGTTTTGTTCTTACTTACCAACAACATCAAGGTTTTTTCAGAACATTAATTTTTATTAGTTACTACTTTCAAAATGAATGGCTTCACACACGTTTTCCAACAAAGGCCACAGTGTAGGTGTGTTGGTCCGTTTCGCTACTGTGATTATATGATACCCGTGGCTAAGTGGTTAGATAAGATTGCTTAAGTCTAGGGGAGACTGATTCGATTCTTGGTCAGTGTGGAAAAAAGGGTATAATATTCTGAAAAATGAAACCTGGACATGGTAATCGAACCCGGGACCTTTGGCTTAGTACGCCAATGCTATGACCACTGAGCTATCCAGGAATCGTCTCGTGCCCAGGGTCATTCTTCACTCATATTTTAAGGCAGAGTCTATAATGGACGTGTGGAAATCGTCAGCTACAAATGTGTGATTTTATTAATATCACGAGCTATCAGATAACATAGCCACCATAGACTCGGTAGTTGGCTTATTGCTGCCATTTGTACCATTATTATAACTGTAAGGGATTGCATATTTAAGAATCAAATCAAATAGCCAAAGCTATTATTTATGCTTTTAGTGAGGATTACTCCACCTAGATATCTTATTCTGAAAATTGATTCCTGGATAGTTCAGTGGTTAAAGCATTGGCGCACTGAGCCAAAAGTCCCGGACTCGATTTCCGTGCCCAGGTATCATTTTCCAATTTTCAGAATATGATATCAACTCCCAACTCATCAAGTTATCAACTCCCCCCCCAACCGGCTCATATCCATAATTTTCTTTCGGGGAGGCTCATTCTTCAAATACTGTCCAATGAATTTAAACATCTCAATACTAAGCAGCGGGGGAAAAATGGGGGAAAAATGGGGGAAAAATGGGGGAAAGGGTAGAAGGGGGGGGTAATGAATCTGACCTGCACGCAGAGAAAAATATATCAAAATTTCGTACAAAAATATATTGAAGTGGATCCATTCTTGCATTCACTAATAATGTTCATAATTAATATGTCTTTTAATAGAAAAAATAATAAGTTTACATACATTTTTATAAAAACTAATGTATTTTCTTTTAAAAGTGATAAAAAGTATATTATTAGTAAATTCAAGCATGTGTGGTCAACTGTATTATATTTTTTTTAAAGAAATGTTAAAATATTATATTTATCTCTGTGTGTGGAGAAATTCCTGAGTAAATTACATCTTATTATTCACTATGTTTAGTACGGCTAAGAAAGTGAAACTGAAACTAGCTATTTCTTTAATTTTTTAATTAGAGACTTATTACTACTATATTTTTATAATAATTTTTAATTTTTAGTTTAGATTTCAGGGGGCCTGACCCCCTTCCCCGTTTCCACCAACGAATCCTATATGAGCTACTGAAGAACTTGCAATTATTAATTATTGACTTTAATTGTTTTGACGTAAATATGTCAAACTTACTAAAAAGTCTTCCTAATAAACCTGTACTAATCTATACATACAGTAAGTCAAAATCAAATCATAGTAATAATAACTAAGATATAGACCTGGAGCAAACCATAACCCCCTCAATATCAATAAAGCACCAGCTAAAATTATAATATCCTGAAAAATAGGCCTCAACGTGAGCTTTTGTTGGTCATAGATTAATTAAAAATGTTGGTATCCTAACTAAAAATTATAAAATTTAATAATTGCATCAGTAGACACGTGGAGAGAGGAACGGGTCTCGCACAGTATTTTTTGTTATTGCCTTAGAGGTCAGGATTTTAATCCCAGCCTGGTGTTTTGAGCATGTTTTTTTTTTCAAAATATGTTCACACTTTTGTCTCTACGCAAATATAGATACGTTTCCTAATTCCTACCCCATCAATATTAAATATGTTTATTTTCCAGACGAGTAGTAAGACGCACTGAAAAAAAAAAAAAAGATAGGAATATTTTTTCTGATCCTTGAGTCACCTTTCATACATTCCTGGGGCGAAGTCCCTGGATAATAACTGGTCGTCTTGGTGGTCTTCTTCCCACCTCCCCCTGGGTTGGAGAGGGGAGGGAAGGGAGGCTCATAAATCACGCCACACAACTCTCTCAGAGGATGTGTGTGACAATGTGTGGCTTTATGGGACTCGGTTACACAAGACCACAGACAAGTATGAAACAGACTCTCAAACTTTACGGGGTTTTCGCCGCGCTCCTTTTGCCAGCTTGAGTCCTTCAACACTGGGCTTCGCTAGTGTCACTGCTGAGTGATAATAGAATTGAATGTAGTGATCCTAGCGTTAAAGGACTCAAGCTGGCAAAAGGAGCGCAATCATTTTAACCTGGAGGTTGAGTGTCTGGGTATATTATTTGTCTGTGCACGAGGCTAAACACTGGACACTCAGGACTAAGCGACTCGGTTCTCATGAACTAGCAAGAGGTGGTGAGGAGTGTACTACCTGGATAGCAGGAACTAGCACGAGGTGGTGAGGATTGTACTACCTGGCTAGCAGGAACTAGCAAGAGGTGGTGAGGAGTGTACTACCCGGATAGCAGGAACTAGCAAGAGGTGGTGAGGAGTGTACTACCTGGCTAGAAGGAACTAGCAAGAGGTGGCGTGAGGAATGTACCACTCGGCTCGTATGAACTAGCAAAGATGTGGTGAGGAGTGTATTACCCGGATAGCAGGAACTAGCACGAGGTGGTGAGGATTGTACTACCTGGCTAGAAGGAACTAGCAAGAGGTGGCGTGAGGAATGTACCACTCGGCTCGTATGAACTAGCAAGAGGTGGCGAGGAGTGTACTACCCGGCTAGCAGGAGCTAGTAAGAGGTGGGAACACAAATGAGAAGTGATATAACGGCATCAGAGGAAGATGATGGTATCCAGGCTACAAAGTAGAGTCACGTACCGGCAAATTGTAATTTAACATTTGGAGCCACATTATATTTTGATTTGATATGTTGATAAGAACATTTTAATTCACTTGCCTTAAAAAAACTGTTTTGACAAAGAGGTAAAATATTTCACTCACTTATATAAAAATAGTACCAATGAAAGGATTATCTTTATGTACTGTACATATATGTATGTAGGCCTACAGTAGATTTACCACTGCTTTGGTGCTGACTGACAGCTCTGAAAAGTTACCAAAACAAATTTATATATCCCTACGCCGAGCCATATGATCTGCAAAAACAAATGTTTAGCAGCTGTCACTTCTGACAATCAAAATTGAGGTTTATACAAGATATATATATATAGGACAGATTTATTTTTTATTTATTGTTGACCTTGATATGTTGATGTAGGCCTAGTATTAATTATTAATTTTTCTACAATACTAAACATTTTTAAATTTTAGCATTTAATCCTATATTAGTTTTTATTATTATTATTATTAAATTATGTGTACTAATCAATTTTCTTTTAATCTATAAATAATTATTTTTAATAGTATTATTATTAACATTAAAAATGTGAAAAATCTGAAAGTGTAGTAAGTATTACACAGAGAAAAAAAAACACTTTCATAAACCTTTTTATCAGTATTACAACAAATAAGTCATATTCGTTATGAACTGGCTTGTACCTTTTAAGTATTTTCCAACGGGGTCGCAAGAACTTCTTCTACATGATCATATTCTTCGTCCTCTTCGTCGTATTCAGCCAGGTTAATGATAATAGGCGGGTGGGTCTCACTTGAATCCATTTTCATCTCCTGGTCCCAATATTCCTTAATAAGTTTCTCGCAGTGGTCAATTTAACAGACAAAAATCAATATCTTAGAAAATATGTTTAGGCCTATGAAATAAAAAATACACTGTAGGGCCTACTTATAAATCAAAAGGTTTCCTAATCTAAAACAACTATTATAAATTCACTACTCTTAAACAGTTATAAAGTCTCTAATAAAATTAAATAGCAATAACTTATAACTTGAAGTCTTAGCCTGGTATTTATTTAATAAACACTGGAGAAAGACTTGCTAGTATTTCTTATCACACTTCACAGATTTTTTTTGAATTCCATAAAAATCCTAAAACTTGAGGTTTAGCTTAGAGATCAACGCAACAAAATCTTGGGGTTAAAAGATATATTTTATAATCTTGATGCACAGACTTGAATTTTCGAATAATGAATGTCGATCAATGAGAAACACTCGCTATTTTTTATCACACGCTTCAATGTTATATAAGATAAATAATTATTCAAAAATCATCAAAAAACCGTTTATTTTCCAAGGATAGCACGCTCACACACCGAATTAATATTAACAAAATAACACAAGGATTACTAAGTAGCTGAATTAGTATAAAAAAAAGACACTGTATTATTAAAATTCGTAATAAATTTACTAACCGTAACATAGATACGCCTAAATACTCAACTATAAAATATTTTGCTCGCTTCAACTTGTAGACACAAGCACGTGGTGTTATTAATTGTATTTTATACGATAATTAACTGTTATAATGTATATTTAAAACTGTTAGATTTTGGTTATGAGAATTACCGTTTGGTTGTTGGTATAGTTTGGAAGTTTGCGTTTGCTGTTTAATTTAAATTAATTATTAAAAGCAAGAACTCGTTAAAAGTGGCATTAGATGCAAAAAAACAAACAAATATAGCCACTGAATAGAAGCTACGCTGCCAGTTGGTGACGTAGTCGACCTTTTTTCCGGTTGAATGGCGAATGATATTAATACAAGTGTTTACAAATTTAAACCTTAAATTATTTCACAAACATTTTGTTTTTTTCTCATTACTATCACAAACCATTATTTTATATTAAATATATGCAAGACCAGTTATAAAAATATAAATAACTGAATATAATGCCACGCTCTATTTAGCCTGTAATTGTCACAATAGTTAAAAGAAAAACTAGAATGAATTTACTTGACTCTTTTTTCTTAAATTTGCTTATGGAAAATACAACTCTACTGTAATCCTTAGGGAAGTATTGTTATAAAAGAGATTGATAATATTTTTTAGTGATAATAATACTAATATTTAATAAATAATAATAATTATTTCCAAATATGTTGACAAAAGAGACTTTCAGGAAATGCTGGCATTACTGATAGCATCTTCTTGCTTCTGCTAGCTCTCATGTAAAACCAAAGAAGTGGTAAATTACCTATATAAAAACATTGTTTGCAAAAAGCTTTACACATAAATATTTTATATATACCTGGATAAAAACTGCATTTACTCAGCAAACTATTTAGCTAAGCAAATATAAAATTAGGTTAATTCAAACTATGTGAGCTAAAGATTAAACATTAGTTAAGGTAAGTTGAGCAAAATTAGATTTCTTATGTAAATTATTTATCAAAATTTAAGTGAGGTTTAACTAAATTTTTTTTTTTAAATTAGTAGCATATTTTGATTGTCATTTTAAGTCAGGCTAAGTGTTAAGTTTAGAAAAGCTAAATTTCATCATGCATCTAGATAACATATTTTTTATGTGTTATTCTGAAGTAAAAAAAAAATTGGTTGTATATGAATATTGTGCCCCCTCCATATAAGTAATGTTCACTATATATATATATATATAGGTATAATTATATATATAAATACAATCTATTTGAATTTTCACTGATTTTGTCCATTTTTTACATTAAAATATTACTTGTAAATCAATTTTCGAGTTTTAGTTTTTGTATTATACTTTAATTGTATATATTATTCAATAAATGTATGTAGTGAATAGGAAATAGTGGGGGAAGCTGATTTGGTAAATCAAGCATGTCAACAGCAACTATTTTTTTATAACATTGACTAACCCGCATTGGTGGCCGCGTGGTCTAACGACCTAATCTCGTAGTAGACTAGACTGCCTATGACGGGAAGATTGAGGTTCATATCTCAGTAGGGTGTATTGATATGTTTTTTTTTTCAAAATGGCTTTCCACTCTCTCTATAAGCCAATGTGGGTGCCCTTCCTCTAAATATAACCTTCCTAATCCCTAAAACCATCAGCCTAATTAGTGCATAAGCGAGTAACCTTAAAGGGTAGTAAGACGCGGTGCTAAAAAAAATAGGTTAAGCTATATATTTGGCCTTATTATTTTAATGAATCGTATCGTTGTACTCGTCCGAGCTACCCACCAAACTAAGCCTCCAGGTTACCGGCAATCAAGGATATTACGAGAGTGACGCCGTGTACCATGAGACCACCAATCTGGTTTCTGACCTTGTTAAATCCAGGTTGAATGAAAAAAAAATAGTTACTTAACTATAATATCCTAAAAAAAGACTCTTTATTTAGCTAGTATATATGCGAATGTCTTATTTATTTAAAGCTATATTTAAAAAAAAAGCTAGTTTATATTTTAATACTATAATATATAACATTTAAAAAAATAAGCCAAAGTATTTCAAAAGAGGGGAAAATTTAATAAAATTATTTCGGCCCACTTGGAAAGTTTGGCTAGTTTTCAAATGCTTTAAATATGCATTTAGTAAAGAGGTCATCCATAAACCCCGCAATGATTTTTTCTTGCCTGATTTGACCTCCCATGTAACACCAAGTAGACACTCAGCCTTACTCATCTCCCCCCCTCAACCTATGTTACGTAACTTTACACATCAAGATTGTCATTATTTTATAGATAAGCTTTTGTGACACTAATAAGACGGACTAAGATTTAATACTAAAGAGAATCAATTTTAAATAATTAATGTTAATGATTTCAAATACATTTTATAACGATTATTTATTATTTTTATCTATGTTTACTGTGTATTCTGAGGAGTATTTGGAAAATTAACAAACTTTTTAAAATTACTTTTCAATTTTGAATATTACATTTATGAATATATTAAGTTTCAATTAGTAATAATTATCTATAAGTATGTTTATTAACGGTAGAGACATGAACAAAAATATTATTTCTCCAATATTAGAATAAAAGTATAAGGTCTGTGTTACGTAACATTTTGACGTACCCACCATCCCTCCTCCACCCATGTAACACCATGTTACATTATAGCGCACCCATCCCTCCCCTCAACAGAGCCATATAGTTTATGGATTATCCCAAAACCATAAATAATTATATTTATAATAACGACTCTTCATTAAAAAAAAGGCATGACAATCTTTTTAAATTAAAAGTCAGGAACGTGCCATAAATATATTTATTTATTTATTTTGATATTAGAAGAGCAAGAAGGCGTCTCTGGTCTTAAGTTAAAGCTAGTATTTTGTTCCAATCATTTTACTCAAAATTAACCTTTGGTTCGTTTATTTAGGTTAAATAAGCTACTCAACCCACGTAGATTAGTGCAGAAAAATATTGCTTGAACCAAGTGTCCCAGCACGGTGCATTTTTCTGTATTCTACTTTGAAAAACAATTAAACTGAGATCAAATACAGCCTTTTATCTTAATTCAGTAAGTAACACAGAATTTAGAATTATTATTTTAAAATAAACAAATATATATATTTTTTAATTTTATCCCGCATACGTTGCTGTCAAAATGAATACGGCAACAAACCAAAATATGATACGATTTTTTCGTACGAGCATGATCTTGCAGCCAATTTCCTGGAGATTGGTACTTAAGGACGTTACCTACCTGTGACGTAGTGGTAAATTTAGATAGGACTCCCTATGGTAAAGTATTTACATTTTATTTGGTGTGCTTTAATATATAAATTTAAACAACCACCATCGATTTAAAATTAATTATAAAAAGGGTTTTGCATTGTCATATTTTTTTCTATCTTAAAGTAATTTTTTGTAAACACACTTTTTTTTCAAACTTTAAACAGCTCAGACTATATCCCTTAGAAATATAATACCAGGATGTAAATTAAAAAAGTCCGTAGAAGCATTTGTTTATCTATATTAGGGAACAAGAAAAAGATAGGTTTGAAATGCAAGTCAATGTTTTCAAGGCGTAAATAGTAAAGTGATTGTGTAAACTCGTCAGAGGAAGAAGGTAAGTGTTATCTACATATAAACAAGAGGACTCGAAGGGTGAACTACTCATTTTCCTTTATTTCTCTCTATTTTATACATTGGCATCGTTTAAGTGAGGTAGTGTTTAGATTGCTAAGTTTCGTCAAGTTAAGATGAAGCCCATTTCGTAAAATAGCTTTGAAATAATCAAATCAGCAACGTCATTAATTTTCTTATAATGATAGAGGCAACCATATTTTTTAATATGTGCCCTTTTAATCCGTAGCTGTACCATTTTAATCTTGTTGAAATTCCAGCTAAACTTCAGTAGCTATGGCCATTTTAGAAAATGTTTCATTCGCTCAAAGTTGGTAATGTACGTCTTACTTCTCCTTATCATCCAACGTGAGATTCAATCAACCGTGTGGATCTCTCACCCTCCCTCTAACCCACCCTTTATTTGAGCCATCTCTCCCCTCTTTTCTTCTTAGAGATGGTCGCGACGCTGGACGTCTGATTTACGACGCCTCTCCTCTCTAAGATGGTAGAATACTGCAGCTTTTCCTTGACCAGGGTTGGCCAGTACTTGTGTGTTGGAGCATTACTCTAGGGAGACCAACGTGTGTGCATTGAAATGGTTCGACTCCACACATTAACGACGCTGCCTATTTGATGATTTCGAAACTATGTAGTGAAACTGGTTGCATCTTAGCTTGACGCACTTAAGCAGTCCAAGCACTATCACACTTAGATGCCAATGTAAATAAATGGTACGGCGCACCGCACAGACTTTCTCTCTCTTTCTATAAACTCGTAAGATTTCTGAACGGAATAATGTACATTGTATCATCACCACTCCACATAAGAGCACGCATAAAATAATATACAATGATATATAATCAATGAGAAAAGAGGCGCATCTTTGT
>CABFWB010000820.1:89227-103375 GCA_902151455.1 Timema bartmani
TACAGACAGACAGACAGACAGACGGAAATTCAAAAACCACTTTTTCGGATTCAGGAAGTCATGAAACGTCAAAATTCATCAAAATCTCGAGTTCGATTTTTTTGACGATCACCATACTTTCTCTACCTGTAAGATAGAGAGAAAGTAAAAATAGAAAGGAAGAAAATGAACGGCTCACACTTTGAATCCTTTTGTTTAGTATCTATGAATCAATCATTGTGTTATGAAAAGATATAAAACTATAAAAGGTACAAAAAGAATTGTATTAAAAACTAAACAAATTTGGAAGCTATACATGAAATATTATTAATTATATCATAAAAATTATGGTCAAAAAAACCTTTATCATAAACATCTTTGTAGCAATAAAACAAAACATATTTAAATTAATACATATTACATTTGAAATTATCAGGGTCATGTAATATGTCTGAATTTTAATGTTTTGTTTTATTGCTACAAAGGCTCTTATGATAAGGTTTTTTGACCATCATTTTTTATAATATATTTAATAATATTTCATGTATATCTTCCAAGATTGTTCAGTTTTTAATACAACCCCCTTTGATACCGTTTATAGTTTTATATATTTTCATAACACATTGATTGTGTCATAAATAACATATAGGACATATCCATCCTTACTTAACTTTAAAATGTATTTTAAAACTCTTGTATAGGCTATATGCTGATAACACTTCCCCTTTTCCTATGACGAATATACACACTCACTCTACCATTTTTGTCAGGATAGTATCTATTTGAATGTCAAAATTACCTTTGTTTATGTTTTCTAATATATATATATATATATTAAATATACACGTTAGTTAATAATAGCCCATACGTATGGCTAAGTGGTTAGAGTTGTTAAACAGAATTCTATTGGACTTTGGATCATATGTGACATAAAATTTGCTTTAAAAATAAATTTATGTTTGTAAGTATCTATATGAGCATGCCAGAACCCTTTTCTATAATATTAGTTTATATTTTAAAAAACTTTCAGTTTAAAAAGGTTCATATATATTAGTGTTAGCTAAGTAATACATTTTTAACAACAAATATATATATATTATAAACATGATGTGTTAGTGAAAATCAAATACCAACTAAATTAAGTAAAACTATAATTTATATCAACTTCTTTCGCCTACTTCATATTAATAAATTGAAGAGGATTGCGTTCAGAAAATAAAGACATACCAAATAAGGTGTCTGTGTGTATTTTTAAATAACATAGTTTCACTGGCACATAGGGGCTTATAACTAACCACCTAATATAGCATGGGAATACTATATCTACATTCAAAGGAAACCATAAATAAAGTATTTCTATAAAAAAAAAATTTTTTTAATTAGCAAAATGATCTAAAGAAAATGTTACTCTTGTTGCTACACACAAATTCGGGTCTATTTCTTATAAACACTTCCTTCCTCATACTTATTCTTTAAGAGTAGTTAATATATTATGTCTAAGACCTCAATAGGTAGTAAGAATCTTTATTTTTTGTCTTTTATTTAGGAACTACCACTTTCTGAGGATCCAGTCGAGATTCGAGCTCTGAACTTCTCGTCAATAGCAATCCATACCATACAAGGTGGGCGCCATAGCTCATGTGTCAAAAAATAAGGGTTGATATATTAAATTAATGTGTAAATTATGAGTTATACTCGTGTATTTAAGACGTACACGTAATTTTTTCTTTTTAGCATCGCGTTTTACTAGCCCTTTGGGTTATATACGTCTATGTATTAATCACACTAATGTTTTAGAAACTAAGAAGGTTTAATTTAGAATAAATGCACCCACATTTGCGGGGAGGGATAGTGAGGAAAACTGTTAAGGATAAAACCACCCTTAGTGCACTCGACCGGGATCAAACCTCGATCTCCCCGTCTTCGGCAGATAGTAGCGCGTTTGACCATGCAGCCACCGAAGTGGGTTACACGTTAATTTACCAGAACCAAATATAAATAAATGGAGAACAACACAAAAACATTTTAACAAAAAATAGTTTCGTGTCTTTTGGACAGCCCTAGTGATGTAAAAGTGTGTTGAAATATATTTTCTTCGTCACGAAGCATCGAGATCCAGAACGCAGGCTCTCTCACTGCGCAAGCGCTACATGCCACATGGATTTCAACAGAAGAAGCTGGAGATATCACTCCGTACAACAAAGACACAAGAGACAGCGAGATGAATATAATCCGTTTACTGGGTATTTGAAGAGGACTTTCGATACACATAGGTCATGTATGGATATGACTTGTAAACTAACAAAAGTGGAGGAGAAGGGAAAAAGATTTAAGGACAATTATTATTTTTGCACTTTTTATAGTAAAACATTTTTTTTTTGACCAAAATAAATAAAATATTACTGCAGTAGATACGTTTTGTTTTTTCTACCGATAATAATCTCAACCATTCTTGAATATTCGTCTTGGGCATCGTGTTATCTAAAAAGAAACTTATATTTTAAAAAAAGTCCTGCTAGAATTCCGTAATACCCATGACAAAAATTGTTGAGATTGTTTACTTACTTTATTGCATCGATAGCTCGAAAGATCATTCACACACTCACTGAAGTTATTTACCTATCTTTATCTGGAGCTAGTTCTATGCAGTCAACCTCATTACTCCCTATCTTGAACTAGTTCCACCCAATCCACCTCATTACACCCTATCTCCTTCTTGAGACAGTTATATCCAGTGCACCTCATTACATCTTATTACTATATTGAGCTAGTTCCATCCAGTGCACCTCATTACACCATACTACTATCTAGAGCTAGTTCTATATAATCCACCTCATTACACCTATTACTATATTGAGCTAGTTCCATACAGTCCACCTCATTACACCCTATCTCTTTCTTGAGATAGTTATATCCAGTGCACCTCATTAAACTCTATTACTATATTGAGTTAGTTTCATCCAGTCCACCTCATTACACCCTATCACTATATTGAGCAGGCTATATCCAATAAACCTCATTACATATATACATATATACATAAGAGAATCGTAAGCAAACTGAAGATTGTTATAGTGATTTTTACGTTTCAGATATACCATTCACATAATAAATGACACAGTATGAGGATACTTCTATTTAAATATGTGGCGATCTTAAAACGTATCAATTTAAAACAAAGTTAAATACGTCAAGCTACCAGATGACCTTTTCTCTCTGTTTGTGATAGGACCTTATGGCTAGAGTGTGATTAAGTATTATTTTATGGTGTTTTTTTATCATATTTTAAATGTCATCAGGAGCTTAAATAGTATCAACCAGAAAGAAGTGACAATACAGATTAGAGCTCTTGTATATTATCGAAATATTGATGACATTAAAAAAACAACCTTTAGTTAGAAAGGTAAATCCTTACCATCACAGAAAAAAAAATATTTTTATCAAGTGCATAACATAATTAAAACTCGCAACGGTGATTACATGGTCTAGGATGTTAAGATCGTACTGTACTGATTTACCAGTTATGTGGAAGTTTAAGTCCAAATTTCGGGCCATTTATATTGAAGGAAGTTTCCCTCTTGCAATTTATATAAATAGTTTTTTCATCTTCTCTTCAAACTTATATAGATGCACTTCTCTCCTTCTCTCCTCCCATTTTCTAACATATGAACCAATAAAAGCAAAATAATTCAGGTTTATGGAATTTGAAGAACAGGACAATAAGTAAGGAAATTCATGGTATAACACGGATATATATTTTGTATGTTGGTACGCAACGAGTACCTTATAAATATATAATTGCATTATACATACAGAAGAACATTGATAATCCGAACTAATTGAGACGGGGGGTGGTTCGGATTATCAATTCGTTCGGGTTAGAAAGTATGAGTTTTATTTTATAAACAAGACAAATATATTACAATATAATAAGGTACAGAACCAATATTGATTTTTAAATAATTTTTTTTCCAATGTGGAGGATTAAGACGCAAAAAGAATATAGGCTGTGTAATATTTTGATAAAAAATCTAATCACTAAATGATAGTAATAAAAAATAGCTAAAAAAAAATCATTAATCATAATAATCACCCATTTTCTTTTGCACCAATGTTGATGAACTTTTTTAGCTCGATTGTTAGAGTCGTTCGTTTCCTTTGACTATCAAGGTTCTGGCTATCAAGGTTTTCTGTAATTTTAAAATTAATTCAACCCAGGATACCTAAAAGCAATAAAACACATAACACTTGAAAGCAGCCGATTTGGTCAGCGAAAAAGTATCAATCGCTGTCGTGCGGGCCACTTGGCTTAAAATACAAAGGTCTGTGTCGTTTTCTGGAATTATTATATTATGCCTAAGCTTGTACTCCCTTTTTGCCACTCTCCTTCACACACCCTTTATCATATTAATAAGAAAGAGGGCAAGTAAAACTATAAAACTTCTTATCTCGAAGTAAAGAGGAAAGCTCCCAGCTAGTTCTAAAATATCTTAACATTCTATGTTGCGAGCATTTAAAAAAAATTACTGCAGGCCTAGTTGTTAGAAGAAATCTATATCTAGAGAGCATACAACCCAAACGGGTAGTAAGACGCGGTGCTAAGTATTAGTATTAAAATATCTATAGCACCTTATCATCAACCTTTGTATCATAGTTCCAGAAAAATGCTTAAGAAATTGTTGAAAATTAGATAAAGGCACATTTTAACATTTTATTTACCAACAAAACTCTAACTAAAGGATGGTTATGGAAAAAGAGCTCTGTTAGAATCTCTCTATATTATTTTGGTATGAACCACATTTTGAAATAATGATTTGTAGAATTAAATATTGTGTTAGAGCCGAACATTTGCGTGAAAATTCCTCATCTAACGAGGTGGCCACCTTAAACACACAAAATAATCGTCAATACTTTTAATTTATTATAATATTTGTGGATATGTATTTAGATGTCAGTATATTTCAAAGGTAAGGTTATTAGATAGAAAACACAAAGTTGACAGAGTCCAAAAAAGTTCAGTAGGTCACAGGTGCTAGGAATATTATTCTATAAATTTGCAGAAACCTAGATCAATAGTCACTCTGACAATGGTCATACAGTTTGGTTTGCCAGTGATGATAATGTCAGGGTTAGAGTCCTGGTAAGATGTACAGAGATATTCTTTCCTAACCAGTTTGTAAGCCTGTCTTTGACAGGCTGATTTAACGTAAACTGAGTATGCTATGTCAGAAGTCGGTAAAAAGTCATATCCACTGATACCTCCTTATTCGTCACTGTAGGCTTTGTATTAGTTGAGAAAATGGGATGTAGACAACAAAAATAATATATAGGATTGGTTTTCGCACTCTCCCTTAACGCAAAAGCTGGTACGTTTGAACTAAATCCATAAAAAGTTTAAGCCATATTCCAGGTACAAAAATAGGGTCAAACAAACATAATCTTAAGACACATTTCTTTTTGTTTTTTAGCTCAGGGCCATATAAAACCTCAAAATTCATCATACTATCGAAGACAGACATTATCTTGTTTACAATAATGTGTACATATATATGTATATATATGAGAAAGTAACAAGAATTAAGAAAAATTGGATAGTTTGATGATCATATATTATATAAATATGAATTAATCTCTGGCACTAGCTGACATCAAACCTAGGTCCTCTACATCCATCCCCCCCAGCCACAACAGGGTTGTAGGTCCAGTAAAAAGTATGTTATGATAAAACTTAGTTTGAATTATAAAGTTCACACGTGATGTGTTATTTTCATTTCTAATTAACGTTTTAATATTTTAACAAATGATCAGGGTGCTCATTACGTAACGCGCGCGAATGATCGTGGTATTTACAGTAAATCCACAACAACGGACAAAATTACTACGAAATAAAAAAAAAACCACCATGTTTTTGGCTGTGGATATTTTAAACTAGTAGCGAAGCGTGTTTGATTAAATGAATTAAATTAACAAATCAACTAATTAGCGTCCGACTAAGCACTTTGATCACCGGCGGTTTAAGCAAATTGATCCTCACGAAAAGCCACGTGTCAACGGCTCTGCCAACTGCGTAAAATAAAATGGGGGGGGGGGCCTCCTGTTTTTTTTAACTAGCTTGGAAATGGATTCGGTGACAGATTAGTTACTTAAAAAAACTTTCTGTTGCCAGTTTGGTCTAGCAATACGTCATTCTAAAGGAAACGAACTATAAAGATATGTTTAAAGAAACTCACCAGAATCTACCTGTTGAGGCCACTCTATGTATTCGTTTTGTGCTTGTGTCCCAGGACTCCAAAGATTTAGGGTAAATTATGCAAACAACACTTAAGGCTCTGGTGGTTATTTTACTAACTAAACGCCTTAGTTTACGTTTGGTACCAAACATTAATTTGGATTCTGACCTGAAGTAACTTTTTAGAAAATACAAACATATTTATTTTATGGTCAACAAACAAAGATAAAATTTAAATATGTTATTCGTATTATTTTCCTTGGTGGTCTAATGGTCAGATTTCCTAGCTACAGATTCAGAGGTCCCGGGTTCGATCCCCTCCGCTTCCAAATTTGTCTGTGATGCAGTGTTTCTGGAAAGAGTACAACACAGCCTCGTGAGGACCAGTGAGGAGTTACTTGAATAAAGAAGTAGTGGTTCCATTATATAAAACTTAGCTAAACAGCAAAAGGGTTTGCTGTGCTGACTACATGACACCCTCTCTTCACAAATGTTGGCATGGTCATCGTAAACATACGGTGGTTGTTCAATCAGAATAGCTCGTTTTGAGGTCTGACCCAATAGAGTTTTTTTTAGTAACATGTTGTTACTGTTATATAATGTCCTTCCTACCATAATATTACAAATTACATGACTCCTAACAGAAATATATGAATATTATTTCAGTAACTTTTGTAATGGCTAGAAAAATTACTTTATCTCCAAATCAAAAGTCTTCTTTGAGTACTTGCAAAATAGCATCAACTGGTCCTGTAGTAAATTATATATTTTAAAGTCGGGCATCTTTATTTGTGACGTGTGAATATAAATGGGGCCGATTTTGAAAGAAATCCCTATTCATATGTTTGTAAATTTCATTTTTCTGTAATTATAAAAATCATCTACGTGCACTTCAAAAGCAAATAATTTAAAATCTAGTCGAAAACATAAAACAGCCCTGGTAGACACAGAGGTTAAGGTATATACCTCTTTTTGTCTGATTTTCCATTGATGAGAGTGTTGAAGCTCAAATCCCGAATGGTTTTTCATTCTCCTTTTATGAAAATGTGGATAGATTCTCTCCGAACCCTGTCTTTTTAATCACTACCTAATTAGTGTAATGAGAGTGTTGTTAGCCATATGGGCTGTAGACGTGGAGCACGGGGAAAAAAATATCTTATTTTAAGTTACATTGTAGGTATTAGTTTTTATTTGGAAGTTTCCACCAAGATTCTCAACGGCACCGTCTTAAAGCTAGGAATAGAGACGGTATAGGAACTATAACCACCTTAATGTGAATAAACTTACTTATTCTATGACACTTGGAACTCTAATTTTTTTTGGCCGTACTTACGAAAGTAAACCACCTATTCCTATCCTGTGCTGATTCTATCAAGTTCACCTCATTACACGCTATCCCTATCTTGAGCTAGTTCTATCCATTCCACCTCATTACACGCTATCCCTATCTTGAGCTAGTTCTATCCAGTCCACCTCATTACACGCTATCCCTATCTTGATCTAGTTCTATCCAGTCCACCTCATTACACGCTATCCCTATCTTGAGCTAGTTCTATCCAGTCCCTCACTACACCATATCCCTATCTTGAGCTAGCTCTATACAATCAACCTCATTACAGCCTATTCCTATCTGGAGATAGTTTTATCCAGTCCACCTCATTAAACCCTATTCCTATCTTGAGCTAGCTCTATCCAGTCTACCTCATTACACCCTATCCCTATCTTGAGCTAGTTCTATCCAGTCCACTTCATTACACCCTATTCCTATCTTGAGATAGTTTTATCCAGTCCACCTCATTACACCCTATTCCTATCTTGAGCTAGTTCTATCCAGTCTACCTCATTAAACCCTATTCCTATCTTGAGCTAGCTCTATACAGTCCACCTCATTACACCCTATTCCTATCTTGAGCTAGCTCTATACAGTCCACCTCATTACACCCTACTTCTATCTTAAGCTAGCTCTATACAGTCCACCTCATTACACCCTATTTCTATCTTGAGCTAGCTCTATCCAGTCCACCTCATTACACCCTATTTCTATCTTGAGCTAGCTATATCCAGTTCTCCTCATTACACCCTATCCATATCTTGAGATAGTTTTATACAGTCCACCTCATTACACCCTATCCCTATCTTGAGCTAGCTCTATACAATAAACCTCATTACACCCTATTCCTATCTTGAGATAGTTTTATCCAGTCCACCTCATTACACCCTATTCCTATCTTGAGCTAGTTCTAAGCTAGTTCTATCCAGTCCACCTCATTACACCCTATCCCTATCTTGAGCTAGTTCTATCCAGTCCACCTCACTACACCCTTTCGCAGGTTCATTCTAATGTTATCCTCCCATCTGCGTTTAGGTCTCCCCAATGGTCTCTTCCCATTTGGTTTTCCGGTCACTAAAGTTTCTTCAAATCGCACTGCATGTCCTGCACACCGAAAACTGCGAGATATTATCACCCTAACAATTAGAGGATAGTGAGTACCGGTTATGTAACTAATCATTATGAAACCTTCTTCACTCTCCATTATCTTCATCTCTTTATGGACCAAATATTTTACCAAGAACTTTGTTTTGCTAATACCTTAAATTTATTATAATAATGTAATGTAATAAACCATGCTAAGTGTCAATAGAGGATAGTAAAACTGCAGGTGGATCTTTTATAACCTGAACCTCATTATCTTAAACAAGCAAACCTATTGTTAGAAATATACCTTATATCACGTGACAAACAACGCAAGCAGTAACAATAGTAGTAGTATAGATCCAAGCATTAAATGAAATAGTTCTAGTATACAAAAATGATATAAATCAGAACATTCTTCACTCAGCGGAATTTATTCTAGCTAATTAGGCTTGGATACAGATAAAATTAATTAAAAAACGGTGGTGTATTTATTTCTGTTAAATATAAATACTTTTATTTTCAATTTAATACTATTATTGCTTCTTGGATTTAAGTTTTGCGTTATTTTCAAATTAACAATATTAATCGTATTCTGGATTGAAGTTTTCTATTATTTTTCAAATAAACACTCTTATTTGCCGCTTGGATTGATGTTTTGTTTGGAAACAATGAATCAGATAGTCACGTGCTTCTTACGCCTTTCACGGTTTATCTATGCAACACGTGTGACCCAGCTGTGCGATAGGTTGCTACAGCTCTTCTTCGTGCGGCGAATATTGTTTCTTTGTTTAGTTTATGATAATACTTTTTACTCCACTCAATTTACCGAACCCCACAGAGGAAAGAAAAATTAAATCAGCACCAACCAGTCAGTAGACTAGCAAATCTGAGAAATGCGTACTAAAACACTACAATTCGGTCACTAAAATTAATTAATAAAAAGGCTATAGTTTAATTCTTTCTCTTTACACACATTTTTATCCATACTTGATATATTTATTATTTATACTTTATGTATTTATTATTTATGCATGACATATTTATTATTGATTTGTTAATATTAAATATATAATATAGTATTATTTTTTCATATAGGCTATTAAATATATTATCTATACATTTAGATAAAGAAGAATAAATAATAAAAGATGGTATAATTTTATATCCTATTTCTCTCTTTATATAAAATATATTTACATAGCATTAGATATGTTATGTTATAGTTTGTTTTTCTCTACTTTTATATGTATCAAGATATATATTAAAGCATAAGTTTAATTAGTTAGTTTAGAGTATTTAAAAGGCGTTCAATCCATAAATCTATGAGGGTTCTATAAAGGCCCAGTATTGTACTCCAAACCAATGCTCTATTACCCTCTGTGAGAGCAGACACTGTTTCAATATCTAGTTGTAAAATGTTCACTTTTCATATTTTGTGGTAACTGTCGATGAAAGGTACAAGCCCAATTCCCGTTTTATTACAAATAGCAGAAGGATTATGCACCCTTATGAAACCCTCCTTTTATTTATTGAAACTCCGAATCACTTGTGCACCATTTTCGCATAATCTTTCTATCCTGATACCGTGATGGTGATAATTACCTTGAGTCCGGCGTGTTATAATAACAAATGCACATAGCTTTGAACAAAGCTGAAAGTTATGTTTCTCATTCCTGTTGGTAGGTGGCAATAGTAGTCAACCACATTTCTAGGGCACCCTGTTTCGATTCCTGGTGGTTCTGAAAAATGCATTCAACATTTTCTAAAGGATATACCTGCGTTCAAATAAGTTAATTTCTAGGTACTAGGGCAAGCAACATGTATACTTTAAATCGCTTCATCCTACTAGCCGTTCGGATTATACGCTTATCTACCAATTACGCTAATGGCTATAGAGATCAGGAAGGCTATATTTTTAGGAAGTGTATCCACATTTGCGGGGGGGGAGGGGAGGGAGAATGAGAAAACATTTTGGAAAAAAAAATCAGTAGACCCGGCCGATATTCCAATCTTGATCTCCCCTTAATCGGCACTCTATTCTACTGCAAGAGTAACGCCTTAGACCACATGGCCACCGAAGCGGGTGCGAGTGATATGGTACTAAAATTAATGTTCCGGTAAGATATTCTGTGAGTCGTGATATGATATTATATGCGTTTATTAAATTGTTTTATTTTCGCACCACGTCTTACTACACAATCTAGTTATTAAAATACTTACTATTGTGGTGCGGTGATGTGGAGGATTAGGTTTTATAGGAAATGTACAAGTTTTTTCTTGGGGTGGATTTGGGAGAACATTTAGTATAATACACTTCGGTTTTTATGGCTTGGATTCTAAAGCCCAACCCTCCTTGTCAGTGGTGAATTAGGCCAGACAAGCGCCTTGGTTCTTAAGCATTGGTGTGGGCAAGCGATATTTAGATTCCCACCAAAAATGAGTCGTTTTCAAACATGTCACTGTTTTATATTGAAAAATTATTGTAATCTTGAAAGTTCTTACGTCGAAATTATGATGAATCTGGACCTTTAAAAAAAAAAAAGTCTTAAAATTATGTCTTTTCCCATGTTTGTCTTTAATTATTTTCTCCCAATGGATGTATATTTGTCTGTCTATCACCTGTAGCAGCCGAAACGGTTTCAGTGATTCCTTTCAAACTTGATATTTAGATGCTTTTGATTATAGCTTTCAATTTAAGGGAATTTTAATGGTGAATTATTTTTGAAAATTTGAAATTTATTTGTTAGAAACTATTAACGATTTGGTCATATCATTTATTTCATAGTACTTAAAATTCAAACCTGTATGTTATAGTTTAAGCCAATAAAAAGGTAGTGCTCTACATATCAGCTTGGCTATAAGATTTGGTTTGTAGGTATGGTGCGTCTCCAACTGTGCCAGCTGCACAGAATGTGGATTTACAACATCTTTCTCCATACGTGTTCCGGTGCAATCCCTTCTTACTAAAAATGCCTTATCTCTCTTTCTACAGAAACTGGGGATTCACCCGCTCACTGATAAATAAGAGCAGAAAAATGGTCCCATGATTATCTATAAACCCATCACAAGCTCAACCATATCATCGGCAGTGTCCACTCTGCGTGACTTGAAACTATTTCATCTTTCTCGGTTCTGCACGAAAACATCTGCTTGGAAGACTCAACAAAATTTCAAAAACAATCGACCCGATAAGTATAATTGCACCTACAAAAATATATATAAGCAGACAAATGCGTTTACTGTTGTGAGGAAGTTTAAAATTATTTGTTAACGACTTTGCCTACTTGGAGATTTCGAAGCTGAGCAGTTCTTCCTGCGAGGCCTCTTGTTTGTCTACTGATAACACTTCCCCTTATTCTCTGACAAATTTTCATTCACTAAAATACTTGTGCCTGGAAAACACTGACTTTCTTTTTAAACCACACTTTTTTTCCTTATTTTAAATAAACATATACTACCTAGGACTTTTTTAATCCACATCCTGGCAGTAAGACTCCTATAAGACTCCTCCAACTCCTACAGCCATTTTCGTGACCAAGGTAAATAGCCTAAGCTGGAGATGATTTTAAAAAATATGTTTATAAAAAGACTATTTTAATACAAAAAAACTTTAAAAAATCGCGGAGTAAAACGTAAATTCACTTACATGAGATATCCTTTCTTAACCTACCGTGACGTCACTAGTAGGCAACGTCCTTAAACGGAGAGCGCTTCTGTCGCTCTTGTTAAGTTTTGATTTGTTTCAAGACACACCATAATCACTTGAAAACATGTATCAGGACATATATCTAAAATAGCTCTTTATACACTTGCAAATAAGCTATGTTGTAAATCATCTGTTTCTATTGCACGTTACAAAGCATCATGAGCAAACATACATTTCCGATAGCGTGGGAATTGCTGTGCCACTCAGGTAATTTCTGCTCTCTATTTTCTGCGAACGTGTGAATCAAGCTTTAGTAGCTTTTTTTTTTTAAAGTTTTACGACGGAAAAAAACTTTATTTTTGTTGTTTCCCACAGATGATTGGAGTGACCACGAGCATATGTTTTTGAAAGTCTGTAAAGATACCAATCAAAATAATACGCTTCCAAATCACGCGATGACCATATGCTAGCATTGAGAATTAGAGGCTAGTAAATGAACGAGTTTTAATTATTTTTATAACCAATTAAAAAATGTAATTTTACACTACCTCTCAATTAATGTATTATTATTTATTTATAGTATTTATATTGTTCCGTTTTGGAGCCAGTTGGTTGGCTATTATTAGTCTATAATTAAGGTTACTATAGGTCCTGTTTTTGTACAGCACAGTACTGTTTTTTCGGTTGATGTCCTATTGTTATACAAAACAGGTTTTCAACCAAGTACTTCCAAAAGTAATTATTTTTGAAATTATATAAGAAAATAATGTTTCAAACCGATCAGAGTAAGCTCAAGGAACTTCATCCTTGTGTTTTATTTTTCTAAAAATTTTTATTTATAGCTTCTATTTGCCAAAATGTACACGTGCAATGAGAGTTAAAGTTTCTATCTAATGTGCAATGTGCAATGTGCAATGTGCAATGTGTATAAATTCCCACGAAAAATACCTTAAAAGAACGGTTTTCATAGAACAATCAGTGTACACCTACGTTTTACTTTTTTCTTACATACGTCTCTCAAAGATATTTTTTGATATTACGTATTATTGGTCCCTAAATTTGTTTTGTTCTTTTATTAGAACATATTTACTGAAAAATTAGTTTGAAGTTATTACTAGCCAAAATTCTTATTTTATCTCTAATCAATAATATAAGAAACCGCTTCGGTGACCGCGTGGTCTAACGTACTACTTCCATGTTAGACTAGACTGCTAAAGACGGGGAGATCATGGTTCGATCCCGGTCGGGTGCACTGAGGTTGGTTTTCCCTAAATGGGTTTCCACTCTAATTCCACGCAAATTTGGGTGCACTTCTTCTCAATTAAACCTTTCTAATCCCTAAGTAATTATTGTGATTAGTACATATGCGTATAACCCGAACGGGTAGTAAGAAGCAGTGTTAGAAAAAATTACATTACATTACATTTAAGGTTTATCTACATGTCTTTACGAATATATAATTTCCTGACATTTTTTTCCTTGAAATTGACAACCAAACTAGTGTTCTTTAATGTATTATTTTACTTGATGTAACACAGTGTTACCTTTAATTATCAATGAAAAGGGATATTTAATAAATAGTTGTGTGTTCCTAATATTTCTCTCTATATATATTATTTTTCCTCTTATTATTCTACTCATCCCTTTTTTTTAAAACACATATACATTCTTTTTTGATATACCTTGTTTTGTTTCACTTAAAAAATAAATGGTACGGCATACCGCACAGACTTTCTCTCTCTTTCTATAAACTCGTAAGATTTCTGAACGGAATAATGTACATTGTATCATCACCACTCCACATAAGAACACGCATAAAATAATATACAATGATATATAATCAATGAGAAAAGAGGCGCATCTTTGTCCACCTAAGAG
>CABFWB010000820.1:105044-141427 GCA_902151455.1 Timema bartmani
ACAGACAGACAGACAGACAGACAGACGGAAATTCAAAAACCACTTTTTCGGATTCAGGAAGTCATGAAACGTCAAAATTCATCAAAATCTCGAGTTCGATTTTTTTGACGATCACCATACTTTCTCTACCTGTAAGATAGAGAGAAAGTAAAAAGGGGTGGTCACCATAGCTATACTAAATAATTCAATGGCAACACAAGATGACTAGGAAATTAAAAAAAAAAACTTAAACTAGTTTGATTGAAAAGAAATGGATTAAAAACCAGACAACAGTGAAAATAATCCATTGTACTTGGCAAGGGTTCGAGAAAAAAAGTCTAATTCAATAGTAGAATGCTGGATGCATGGAACGCTTAAAAAATAGAAGATATTTAGCAGCCAACATTAAATAACCT
Source organism: Timema bartmani (assembly GCA_902151455.1). Lineage (NCBI taxonomy): Eukaryota > Metazoa > Arthropoda > Insecta > Phasmatodea > Timematidae > Timema > Timema bartmani. The sequence goes on from CABFWB010000820.1 coordinate 105,440, forward strand.
ATATATTATATCAAATACTCTCTTTCATAGGTACTGATAAGATCTATCTAAAGTGGCCTTTGATGGTCACATTAATTGGTGTATGACCATATCAAATATATTTAGTAGCTAATGTAGCTCTAAGATACTAGCAGTATCCCACTATACATTCTAAAGCAGAGGCTCATAACCTTTTATGAACATGGACCCCTTTAGTATTCTGGTGAAGACGATTGACCCCTTGTCAGTCTTGTGAATCAAATGGACCCCTTTGTCAATCAGGTGAATCCAATGGAACCCTTTGTCAATCTGGTGAATCCAATGGACCCCTTTGTCAATCTGTTGAGTCAAATGGATTTATTTGTCAATCTGGTGAATCAAATGGATTTCTTTGTCAGTTCTTCATATGGCAATAGCAACAGTTTTTGAATATATTTCATTAACATAGTGAAATTAGATGACAAACCTTTTAAATGAAATGGAAAAGTCATTTAATTCCAGGACACCCTTGACAGATATTTAACAACTGTTGATAACACCGTGTGAATAAAATTAAGATATATGTTTGTACTGAAGCAATATTTAATTTGTTTTGAACAAAAATATGTCTTAATATAAATACTGCCAGAACAGTGACCTTTTCTCGGGTTCCCTACATTCACAACTTAAATTTATTTTATGCATTGTGCTCTATACTGCTATACACGATAGACTACGTATTGATTATAATTTCTGTGGTTGAAAATAATTTATTTCAATTTATTGACCACTATGTGCTATATACTAGTTGCTATACGCTATGCATGAATATAAACCCTGATTAACTAAACGCGTCTATCAAACTACCCTTTTAAATAAGGTGCTAAAAAGAATGGAACAATTTTTCTTCAAAAATTTTTTTCCCAGCCCACGATTGGCGTCCATGCTAAAGTGATCCAAGTGCGCGATCGTCCAAAACAATTCTAGATCAATGTCCTTCAACTGGCAGACACATCCTTCTGTGGCTTCCTCTAGCTTTTACCAGCAGCTCGTGGTGTTGGGCTACAGTACAGGCGCCACCGTGGCGCCAAGCCAAGCGACAACACACCCTGCCTTCATGCTCGCTCTCTTTCTATCCCAACCACTCCTTGGTGTGATTTTGATGTGCACTATTCCTCTTATCTAGCTTATAACGCTGCTTTTGTAAAGTGTGGTTGGCTTGTTCTGCTTGGGCTGAGATTTCTATACTCGGTTACATGATCTGAGAAAGATGAGGAATTAATCTCGCAGCTAATCACTCAGACTAAACGTCAATATCCTCTAGTATTATTTGTCAGTGACGAAGAGGATGAGGTTCAAATTCTTCCTGGGCTGAGAATGCTATACTTATTTACAACCTTTTAGAGATCTGCGGAACTAATTTCACAGCTAGGGACGTAGGCTGTACGTCAATATATTCTAGTCTGATTTGTCGGTGATGAAGAGTTCAGGGTTCGAATACTGCCTTGGTTGAGATCACTATACTTGGTTACAACCTGTGAGAGAGCTGAGGAACTATGCTCACAGCTAGGAACACAGACCACACGTCAATATCCTCTAGTCTATTTGTCGGTGATGAAGAGTTCTGGGTTCAAATGCTGCCTGGGTTGAGATCACTATACTTGGTTACAACCTGCGAGAGAGCTGCGGAACTAACCTCACAGCTGGGAACACAGACCACACGTCAATATCCTCTAGCCTAACTTGTCAGTGACGAAGAGTTCAGGATTTTAATCCTTGTGGATAGTTATGCCTGTGTGAAAAAGGCTATACTCGGTTAGAGCCTGTGAGGGAGCCTAATGACGAGGTTGTGGAGGCTCGATTCCTAGTGGGATAGTCCTGCCAGGGTGGAAAGTACTATATTTGGTCACAGACTGTGTGGGAACTAAGGAGCTACCGTCTAAGCTGAGCACGCAGACTAAACTACAATCTCATCTACTTCTGATTTGTTGCTGATGAGGAGATTGAGGTTAAAATCCTGGCAGGCTAGTCCTACCTGGGTTAAATGTGCTATACTTGGTTACAGCTTGTGAGGACAGGGGAGAATCACCCACAAAGTTGGGTGAGTAGAATTAAAGTTAAGACTGCCGGGTCTGGTTTACTGGCGAAGAAGAATGTCGAGTTTCAAATCACAGCCTGTTATACTAAGGTGTGTTTTATCCTATCTGTTCTCACAGTTTACCTTTATGCAAATGCGTGTACATTTAATCTAAAATGTTATCTTCCTCATCCCTACCACATCAATATAAATGTTTTTGTTTCCATCTCGTCTTAGTACCCTCTTGGGTGGGATAGAGCTAAAGAAAGTATAATCTTAGAATAAGTGTACCCGTATTTTCACGAAGAGAGAGTAAGGAATGTCATATAAAATAAAACTCCCTCAATTTATCCAACAGGGTTTCAAACCCTTATTTCTCCATCGCCATCGATCCAGTCTTACACAAGAATGACGCTTTATACTGCGTGACCACCAAAGCAGGTATTAATATAATAATGTATTAACTGATAGTAAGGACGGGTAGTATGACGTGGAGCAAAGGTAAGAAAGCTACAAGTGATGATGTAGAAAAATCTAGAAAAGAGCAGCGTTTTTTTAGTTTTAATACAAAAAAATATATTGGGCAAAAGAAATCAAATATCACTCAAATAAACACATGAGTTTAATTTTATTTACGTGGTGATATCAGCAGTTCTTGAATATATTTCAAGGTTGTCCTGTAATTTAAGGTGGGATGGAAGGGGACTTGATAAAAAGGCAGTATTCTTACAGTTTTTATATCAAAACTTTTTTTTTCCTAAATAAATCCAGTTCAAACATAGAGCTTAGTTTTCTTCACATGGTGATATCAACGGTTGTTGAATATCTGTCATTATCATAACTGCATTAGACGAGAAACTTTTTAAATGAAGAGAACATGTCATTAAATTCCAGGACACCCTTGATTAATGTTCAACAACTGTTTATATCACCACGTGAAGAAAATAAACTCTATGTCTATACTGAAGCAATATTTGATTTATTTTGGCTAAAAAACTGTGTTACTATAAAAACTGCACAAACATTGTCCTTTTTCCTCGTTCCCTACATTTCCATTTTAAGGTTGGGTTTCCCTATGTTCTTATGATCATATATAGAAACTTACGGTTCGATACTGGGTGATGGATGTTGAAAATAATAACTATCTGTATCTGTTATCGTCCTTATATTCAACTAACCCTCTTCGGTTTTCAAATGTTTTAAGGCGTCACTCTCGCAATAGACTGGACTGCAGATGATCGGGATTTAAATACTGGTCAGTTGTACTGAAGGGGATTCTTAACTAAATTGCTTTCCACTCTACTTCCAAGCTAATTCGGGTACATTTCCACTAAATTCATCCTTCCTCACCCCTAACACATTTGAGTACATGTAAGGATGTGCAGTATTGAAGGAAGAATGTTCTAGGTTGTTCTTATCGTTGCGATTCACTAATACCCGTTCGGTTTTTAATATACTAAGATAAGGGTCTTAAACCCATGGCCCGCGGGCCACTCGTGACCCTTTGTAACATTTTTCGCGGCCCAACCGGCTCATGAAACATATAAAATTATTTTAAAAGAAAAAAATTGCTAGGAACAATTTTTTATTTTACACAAAGCAGACTCTCGATTATCCTAGCCCCGTTTATCTAAGGCTCAATGTTAACCAAGGCACTCATTCTATCAAAGTGTCCAGTCTTAAAACAATATTTAATGATTCTTAAATATATATTTTTTTAATTTAGTTTAACTCTATAATACAGTAAATGTAATACTTTATGATGTAATGTGTTTTAATAAATTAATAACTTGAAACTTACAAACAATATATACAAATGCAGTAGGTTCTAGTGATTTATAACCTATAAATGCTACACGCTTCGTATCATTCGAGTTTTTTCGTATCTGAGGTAGGCTCAGCCCCATTTACCTCGGTTAATCGCGAGTATACTGGAATAAAATAATAAGATATATACATATTTTAAGTCATCTTTATAAACTATTTTTGCTTTATGAATGAGGAAAAATATTAAGTTTTCATACAGATTTGCTGAGATGAGCTCTGAGATGACATAATCTTCCCATTAAATACTACCACCCCATCCCCAATTATTTCAATTAAACATCGATAGTATCCAGGGTGAGAGGTAACGATTGTATTCATGAAGACCATGGTTTGGATAGGAAGGTGGAGCGATATCTAAGCGCGTGTCAATTGATCAATGCCCGTAGGTGTGACGCCATCAATTGATGTCTCTCCAAGCGCAGTATCCCACCATCAGTGGCGTAGGGTGAGGGCTTTTGAGTGCAACAGCCACACAACTCACCTCTTACAAATTGATAAAACATTATCTAATCTGGCAAGAAGCAATGGTGAGGGTACTATGAAAGCTCATGGTATTCCTTCCTTTATCTGATTGGCAGTGGGATAGGTCAAAGGTTGAGGTGGATCCAGGAAATTTTAGTTGGTGTGTATGAGCTATAAATAGCACACTTTTATTTTTGATCCAAGTCTTACTACCCATTCTGGCTATATTTTAGTAAGAGAGGGACTCTCATGGCTTAGTTCCCATTTGGGTGTACTGAGATTGGAATAGTTTTACCCTCTCCCTTCGTGCAAATTCGGGTACGCTCCCTCTATATTTGACCCTCCTACTCCTAAACAAATTAGCATACTTTAGTAAATATTAGTATAACCCAAATGGATAGTAAGACGCGGTGCTAAAGAAAAAGTAAGGATGAATAGGGTACAGTCTAGATAAAATATAACCACATTTTCGTGGAGGGAGCGGGGGGATATATTTAAGAAGAATCACACTGAGCGTAGAAAGAAGCAAGGTGTTATAAAATTAGTTTACTTACTTGTAATGTGTTTTTGTTGCCGTCGTGTTATATTGGTTTTCTAATTACCACAGGGAATGGAAATTGACCCTTCCATCCTCTCTACCTTTTTCCATGAATTCCCGCCTGATCAAAGTGCGTCGTAGAAGATTGCTATAAATCCCATGCAGAAAAACTTTAGTTATTTTACTTGCTCGGTCGCTGCCTTAGAAAGGAATAAATTAAGGTGAATATTTTTGAGCTGATTGATATATTCCTTATGCTATGCTCCGTCCTTATATCGCGTTCTCTAAAATAACAACATTATTATTATTAGCACCGCATCTTACTACCCGTTCGGGTTATACGCACTTACGCTAATGTGTAATGCTAGGGTGATTGTGAGATGAAATGGAGGACCTACAGTTTAGTGTGGGATCCGAACCACGGTGGAGGCCTGGCATTCCACACATTCACAAGTTGTGATTAATACACGTCTTGTCAGAGGTGAAGGAGGGGTTTGGCAATAAGATACATCTGTGCCAGGGCCGAGGATTGAACCCCGGACCCCCAACACAGAAGTCCGACACCTTACCCATAAACCACCATGTCATCTAAAATAACAAAAAAATGTTGGGGTTAACAACTTAGCGACTTTAAGGCCCGTATCACGCTAGAATGCCAGTGCAGTGCTGTTGGCGTCTGAATGTGAAATATCAGATATCAGTCCATGTATTATTTTAGAAGCACTGTTGGCATGTGAATGTGAGATACCAGATATCACTCCGTGTATTCTTATAGCAGCGCTGTTGGCGTCTGAATGTGAGATACCAAATATCACTCCGTGTATTCTTATGTAAGCGGTGCCAGCAGAGTGTGAGTCTGGCGAACTCTACTAAAGGACAATGTTTTTGCAGTTTTTATACCAAAGCATTTTACTCGTACAAATAAATCAAATAGTTGTCCAGTGGAAACAGAGTATAATTTTACTCCCATGACGGGTCCTGGAATTTAATGACAACCTTTTCTCTTCATTTAAAACAGTTTATCATCTAATGCCGCTATGTTCATGACAGATATTCAACAATGGTTGAGGTCAATATGGTGAAGAAAATTAAACACTATATTTATACTGGAGTAATATTTTATTTATTTTTGGTAAAAAAAAAAGTTTTGCTATAAAAAAAATGTAAAACCATAACCATTAACTCGCGTCCCCTACACTGACACCTTAAGAGTGAGCAAGTTAAGTGATCCCTCTCTTACTCTGTACCGTCTCTAAAATGTCCTCTCCTACTCTTTAGATATGATTGGCTCCTCACTCCTCCCCCTCCCGCTAATACAACTATTGAGAAATTACCAGTTCCTCCAGTAAAACCACTTGTATAACGCCTTCCATTACTTTTATTTACATTACTATCTATATCTTTTATATATTTATACATTAAATGAGGTGTTTCTAAAGATTTAACTTTGACAATTATGTCCACTAACATAATTCCAAAAAAAAATATAAAACACTACGCACAATATGAGTGAACGCATGCGCACAGTCACGCCTCTATGTCGCCACTCCCCGTCACGTTTACATCAACAAACCGAGGTCACCAAGTGAGAAAAATATATTGAGTTCGGTCCGTTAGTTAATCTGTGAGGATAAACATTTCTAGACAGCTCGTGGCCATGACAGAAAAACTTATTTTGGGATCCTGGGTAGAAAGTCCCATCCCTAAACCGTCCAGTCTGCTCCTAGACTGTCTAGACCATTCCTAATATGTACATATAATTTCTAAACTGTCCAGTCCTTTCCTGGACTAGTCCAGACCCTGATAGAATATACATATCATTTCTAGACTATCCTGACAACAAATAGACTGTTTAAATCATTTCTAGACTGTCCAGACCACTATTGATTAGTCCATATCATTTTTAGACTGTCCAGACCACAAATAGACTGTTTAAATCATTTCTAGACTGTCCCGACCACAAATATACCGTTTAAATAATTTCTAAATTGTCCAGACCACTAATGGTCTGTCCATATCATTTATAGACTGTCCAGACCACTAATAGACTGTCCATATAATTTGTGGACTATTCAGACCACCAATAGACTTGAATCCTCGCTTCTCCTATCAAGTAGAAGAAGTGACGATTACTAATACAATATTAAAACATGAAGTTTTGGGAAGGATAAGACGTAAGAGAAATATACAAGTATAACAAATCAGGTAATTTAAATTCAAACAAGTTAATAGAATTACATAAGGTTCAAATAAATCTTGCAGTAAAAAGTCATTAGCGAAATTAAATTAGTTACTATGGACGTATACATCCAAACTGGGAACTAGGAATCAAAACAAATAAAAATGAGCCTAAAGTGTAGTAACTCTTCAAACTACCACTAAAGTACATTCTGCAACGAAGGAGCGTCTGCCTCAACAAGGTGGCAAAATAAATAGAAAGGAAATATTAATTCAAAGTTAGGCAGCAATATACGATATATATCTAGCCTCGTGACTACCATACATAGACTAGAAAAACATATACGTTAATTATAGTTAACTAATAGTTTACAATATCAAGTTCTGGTAAGTCCTAATTTAAAGAGTTACTAAAATGGTAGTTAAATGAGCTAGCTAGCAAGAGTTAACTCCATTGAGAGTTAAGAAACACAAATATTAATCTCCTAGAAGAGGAAATATCATTTCACAAATAGTAAATGGCAAGCTACCAGGAATCTAGGATGTAAAGATACCATGGCCGGTCTATTCCTAATTAGTACTGCCTGGACATTCAATAGTATGTTTATACTTCAACACAATCTTGGGCACACAATAATTAGTGCAAACAATATATGTATCAACAAATACAAACAGCGACTGAAGGGGGCCGGAAACTAAGCACTAACCCCGCGGGCTACTACTATGAACTTGTTGTGATCCCACAGGTTGCGCTCCGTAAAAAGGTACACTAAAAATAAACAATAGTGACTGCTATTTGTCACAGACCTAATTAGGTGATTGAAAATGGGTTAGATAAATTGATTTCCGATATAAAGATATCCTAAACATGGTCATAGCGTTAAGGGATTCATTATTATTCCCTATTATATAAAACTATGTCTTAAGGACTTATAAAAAGAAGTCAGACACAATGACATAGTAAATAAAGTCGTATGGACCAAGATAAATAGAGCATTAAACCCATCATTCTAAACTACGTCATTTGGGCATAAGAAAACATGTCAGAGCTTTGACAAACAGCTCTGTCTTATAGAAAAAGAGCGTCAAGACTAACATTCAAAAACTATGCCTTTTGGGCATAGAAAATAAAGTCAGACACTCTGACACAAAAAACTATGTCTGATGGACTGTCGCGGTACAACGTTCTACACAGTAGTCTGAGGTTAGTAATTTAAACATTTTGTATTTTAATCACATTTTATTAAGTTATTTTCATAGTATTTTATCTAGATATTATCAGAACTCATGTTTTATTTAATACTCGAAAAAGTATTTGTTTACAAATTGTTTTTACTTCAGTTCTAATAGGTAATCACATTATATATATAATAAATAAATGGCCATAGTGGCACACGCCTTTCTTTACGCGTCTTAGTAAGAATCCACAGTAAACAACGCTGTACAAGAAGAGAAAAAACAACACCAATTATCTGGATTTAATTTAAATTTGTCACCGAGAGCTGTTGAGCTCTCGAGAGCAACAACAAAACTACTTTTAGAAAATAAAATAAAAACACTAAGGTTTATTAGTGAACTAAGTTGCTCACTCTGTCACACCTACACTGCGAGGTTTGATCTTGAATTATTGCGAGGGCTGGAAACAAGAAAACTGAATGTTCATGACCCATCGCTAGCTGCACGTGTGCGTGAGTAAATTAACAATAGTACAGTCACTGGCTAGTAAAATCTACACAACCTAAATGTAAATAATCCAGAAAGCAAGGCAATATAACAGGATAATTACAAGAGACATAGTTAAAGAGGTGTTACGAATCTAACCCAGATTCTAGCTTTCAAGTACTTAAAGTCTCAGACGAGGCTTCATCTGCGACGAGTTGGAGAGACCGACACCTAACACATCGTAGTCACCACTAGTTTCTTCGGCGATGTAGATTTACGTCCTAGTACTTCCTCCGTCGAATTTATAAAATAGAATACAAAATGTGAAGTGAGGAATGACGGTTATATAGTGACAGAACTGACATACTCTGGGAAGGTTCCCACCCGGATATAAAAGTGGGGAAGGCAAGTTGCAGAATTGCGCCGAAGACAGCTAGCGCTCGAAAACTGCGTGAAGAGCAGAGAAAAATAGTTCTGCCATTTCATCGAAGTGGGAAATGCTGGTGAGATGTCGTTTTGCTGATGTTCCAGACATAGTCAGCTGGGGCAGTTTTCCTGAAGTTTGGGCGTTTTCCGGCAACGTGAATTAACCGTGAGCTAATATCTACCACACATTATTATTATTAGAATAATATATTATTTCTTGCATTCATCGTGTTAATTATATTTATGGTATTTTGATTGTACTTGTTAAACAGTAGGTTTAACACGCTACAGACTGTCCATATAGTTTATAATCTGCCCATTCCTTTACTAGACTGTCTAGACCACTAATAGACTAGTCATATCATTTTTAGACTGTTCAGACCACTGCCCATATCATTTCTGGATTGAATAGACCACTCATAGACGCTTTATACCAGGTCTGTACAAATGGTGGTTCACTGGCCCCTTGCGGCCCTCGGAAGTATATTTTGCGGCCCATGGGGCATTAGAAATAAAAATACCGTGCACTGAAAAAAGAGAGTTTCGAAAACTGGCAACAGATTGAAAGTTACATCCGAACACAAATGGAAAACAGGCCCACCACCCATCACTTGTCTTTGATGCATTGTTCATTGTAAGCTGAATTAGATTAGGTTAGAAAATTCAAAATAATTAATTTCAAACTTAACAAAATAACTTAGTAATAAGCAATGGATTTTCTGTCTAAGAGTATCAACACACAAAAAAAGTTGATACTTTATAGGCCCAATTTCCTAGTTACCCACTGAATAGAAATATAAAATGAGGCATTTAGGTAACGTTAAGTTGGACAGCCCTGGTCTAGACCATTCCTAGACGGCCCAGAAAATTTCAGGGTTGTAAAAACTATCTCTAAACTATCCATAGCACTCCTGAAATGTGTACAAACCATCCCTGGACTATTACTGAAACTATCCCTGAATTGACAAGTATTAGCTATAGACATTGTGACAATCCTTCACCTCAAAATCTTCTACTAGGATGTGAATTAAAAATGTAAGTAGAAGCACGTGTCTATTTAGAATAGGAAACAAGAAAAGAGTAATTTTGAAATATAATTCCATTAGGTACGGGCGAAAATAGTCGAGTGAGTGTTTATAGTCGTCTTAGGAGCAGGGGAGGTGTAAAAAGCAGATTAACAAGAGGCTGCGCAGGGGGAAGAGCTTATTTTCCCCCACTCTATATATTTTGTACATTGACATATAAGTGTAATATAAGTTCTTAAGTGCGTTAAGTTAAGAGCGTTTATCATAGCAGGCCCAACTCAGCTCCCGGCTCGCATCTGCGTTTTTGTGTGGGTGCGAGGTATGTGAGTAAAAGGGCAAGGAAAAGAACTCTGATATGCCAGAAATGTGTGCAGTGCATTCGTATTTGACTGATTACTCGAAATTTTCCGTGGTGACAATGGCAGACAAAGTGACAAAGTTCCTTGTTAATAACTACAGTATGTCTTTATTATGACAGAATAAAGATTTATGCAGAAGGCTTATCTGTGAAATCATTCTAAAATGGTCCAAGAATGGCGTCTTTTCCCTGCAGTTTTTATCCAAATATGATTTAATATTTCAACTATATTCAGTATTAGGAACTTCTATTAACTCTTTAATTCCATTAATAATTAATCAGAAATTATCCACGTGCAATAGTGTTTGGGTGAATTTACGATTTCTAGCCGACTGTGTCACAGAGTTGATTGACATGTGATACACGCTTTTAAGATACAACCCGCTTCTCAAATTCGCTTCGAATCATCAAGTAGGCAACGTCGATAAATTCTACGTGTAGGGCTCGTTAGTTTCGGAACCCAACGCTCTCGACTCCACTATCGCCTAAATCTGTCGCATGTGCGGTTGTTCCCTTGCGACTCTACAACTGCCATTCTGTTTGCCATCCCCCTCTTTGATCCTCCCCGTCACCAAGCCTGTCCTTCACACACGCTGCTAATCACCCCCATCCCCCCTTTCAACCCTAGTACGTAACATTACATGTGATTACTGCCTGATCATGTATGTAACGCCCGAACCGGCCAATAGGCGAGCGGGAACCAACTCGGGCGACCCTAAACGACCTCCGGGAATAGTTGATTCCTGCGTGGGGAATGCGTGGCGGATACAATCGGGGATCTGAGGATGAGGGAAAGGGGATTGGGAATCTCTTCCCATACCCTCGTCAAAGCTGGAAGCTCTTTTTTATCAGGCTACTTTTTATATTTAAAACACTAACAGATTAAAATACCAGTCTTTTTTTTATAAAATTTTGGTGTAGAGCTTAATGTTCTTATAAATATCCTACTTCAAGTTATACTATTTGGACGAATTTCAATAGGGTTCTATTCTGATAACAAACAAAGCTAATACCAAAATATTGGGCTTGATTTATTTCAAACTTCGACCTTAAGAGTGTTTCCTTACATACATACAAACATACAAACATACAAACATACAAACCTACAAACCTAAATACATACAAACCTACAAACCTAAATACATACAAACCTACAAACCTAAATACATACATACCTACAAACCTAAATACATACAAACCTAAATACATACATACCTAAATACAAACCTAAATACAAACCTAAATACAAACCTAAATACAAACCTAAATACAAACCTAAATACAAACCTAAATACATACATACATACATACATACATACATACATACATACATACATACATACATACATACATACATACATACATAACATGCCTAATTTTGTATATATACGTAGATTTCACTCTTTTTTTCAGAAAATATAAACATTTTTATGTTGGTCGTAATAAATACTCACCGCCGCCTACTTGGTGATTTCCAATATACTCAGAAAAACAGATACCATAAAAAATTGTGGCACTTAAGCCTTCTAAGCACCATCACACTTAAACACCAATGAACAAAATAGAAAGCTAGGAAAGATAATGAGCAATTCCCCCTGCTAGGCCTCTTATCTATGTGATGATAAAACTTCCCCTTTTCTTCTGACAAGTGTATATTCTCACTTTACTACTACACCTGGACAGCATTGACTTGAATTTCAAAATTAAATTTTTTTTGTTTACACTTCTTAATAGACATATTCTTTAATTTAAATCCTGGCAGGAAGATTCCTACTGGCCATTTTTTTTGGTTAGACCAAATAGCCTAAGCTGAAGATATTAAAACAAGTTTACAACATAATATATTTAAAAAAAATTATCAATGTAAGACTATATTTTATAGAACAATTTTTAAATAGTTTTTTCTAATGTAGTATCTTTAAAACTTGAATGTTGAAATAGATCAAAGAATGAAAATAGCATCGTTTGAGGTAAATATGGTTTTACGATATGAATCCAAACAAAACGATCCGTCTTATTAATAGTGTCGTAATATAATGTTTTTAATGTTTATAATAACATGTTTGCGTGGATTAAGAACGACAAGTACAAAATAGTTATTTTATTTACAAAGCTTAGCTGGTTTTTAGTAAGAGAAAATACATAAATAAAATTTAATGTACTAATAAAGAAAATAATAATATTTTTGACATTTTGCACTAGAAAGAAAAAAATTTCACTCTAAACTTCAGAGATTCATATCATTAGACAAAATTTCAAAGTTTTAATTTACCATAATGTAATAAAGATAAGCCTGGCACACAGACAAGGTATACACCAGTTCCACAGCCTCCAGTTTAAAATGGCTGCAATTAATGGGAGAGCTTGTGTCCTCCAACACGAGGATCGCTGCATGCAGTACCACGTGACAACATCGCTATCAAGCAGGCATTAAAAAAAAGTTCACTTTAAATATGTTTCTACTAGAGAATAGACAAAGATTGCCTTCTAATGCCAATAAACAAGATTTCACAAAGCTAGGTTGAGATAGAAGCCCCTTCCTATAAACCAACCCTCCCCCAAACTAGCTTACTCAGACTGCAAATTAAAAAAAAAAAAAACAGTAAAATGGTCCTTTTTTTTAGTTCAAATGAGTCAACTTCGGTGGCCTTGGGGTAAGATTCTCACCTCAGGACCCAAATTTCTTGGGTTAAAACCCAGCCGAGGTTGACGGATTTTCTTGAGTGATAAAAATCCATAGCACATCTTCCTTTAGAGGGGAAGTAAAGCCATAGGTCACATACCAAGTGTGGCATGTAAAAGAACCCTGGAAAATATTTGAAAACACTTTTCCCAGAAAAATTGGCAAGCCCTTTCACTCTTGATCATAGAAATTCTCGTGCACTGATATAATCAGTCGGATTAGAAAGTGTACTTTAAATAACTCAAATAAATAAATTATCGATTAACAATCTTCAAATAAAGTAGAAGAGTCACTTGTCTGAAAAAGCTTGTTCATTGAAAAGGTGTAAGGAGCTGATTTATGTGGAGGGTGAGGGATTGCTAGTACCTGAACTATTGTGTTCGGAACACCACTCCTTCACAAAGAATAATTTGAATATGCGTGGTTTCATTTAAGGCTGCTGGTTACACTGAGAGCTACAACTAGCACTTCAGTGCCCAAGAACTCCATCTGGCTCAAGGATAACATTGAAACTACCGTCTGTCTGATGTATACCTTGTCTGTGACTTGACATATAGTATATTATCGTGCTATGGAATCGGAACATCAATGGTGCCAAGCACCCCTGGACATTGTGGCCCAGGGCGGTTTCTATGTCGGTACCTAAAGTATATTATAGTGCTATGTACTCGGCACGTAAATGGTGCCAAGCACCCCTGGACATTGTGGCCCAGGGCAGTTTCTATGTCGGTACCTAAAGTATATTATAGTGCTATGTACTCGGCACGTAAATGGTGCCAAGCACCCCCGGACATCGTGGCCCAGGGCAGTTTCTAAGTCGGTACCTAAAAAGCTCCATCCCCCGCACCCCGAAAGATGGGATGATCCGGATCAGGCTGGATACCCAGGGAGGCGAGAATTAACTGCTCCTCCCCTTCCAATCACTCACTGGTTGGACCGACACAGGGGGATTACGTGCCTTCCAACTATCCAGGGTGGTAACCGGAGCTATTTACTTCCACTCACAGAAGTGACCTTTCGATCTTCATTCTTTCCCGTGTGCAGGGGAATGGGATTACACTCATTGCGCGTGGGAAAGTAATTCCGTACGAGTGGAGGTACCCATGTTCTAGCCCACGCACTACTAACTGTCCAGGCTAGCACCGGAGCTCTAAAACGGCTCACTGCACAAACGGCGAGACTCAGGCCCAAAGGCCCAGAACCCCAGGATCCCGGACCCCACCGTGCTGCCAACGCCATCACTCGTCGGCAATTAAACTCACTGCCCCACAGAGTCCAACTCATTTCTGGACCGCCACCCCGTGCCACGCCCAGCCCTGTGAACTACTTATAACGAAAGTAGTCAAACGGAGGCATACCAGTCCTTAGGGACACCCCGAGCACCTGTAGGTAACCGATGAAAGCATCAGTCCCTCTATCATTTAGTCTACGTGCACACCAGCGAGGGTGAAAGCCATATAGATCTAGTAATTAAGATGATTTCCCCTTCATTACGATAGAGCCCGCGGAGTAGGCAACAGCAGAGCAAGTGATATATCTCGCGATGGATGTGTTAACAATGTCCTCGCACTCGACTCAAAGCCACGAAGCTAATCGATATGATCCCTGCTAGTCGATTGCGAATAAACTCCTTGTTCCCTCTCTCTCATACGCTTTATTCATCTCACAAACAATGCGTATCACCCCGTGTGTTGAGCTATACCAGGGATATATGACGAGCAAATTGCCTATTACTGCCGATGGGATGGCCTATTCTCTTAACGCCGATTACCGTTGAAATCCGCAGATACAATTTTAGGTGGGGTGGTAGGGACGCGAGGAAAGGAAGTAGATTTGCAATTTTTATAGAAAAACTTAAAAAAATATCTAATAGATCTCAAATAGAAACCAAGAGATTTTCTTCACATGGTGACATCAACGGCTCTTAAATATCTATGTATCAGGGATTTACTGGTATCTAATGGCAACCGTTTATCTTTATTTAAAAAGTTTGTCATCTAATGCCGCTATGCTCATGACAGATATACAACATCTGTTGATATCACCATGTGGAGAAAATTAAATTCTATTTTTCTACTTCATCAATATTCTATTTATTATAGCTAAGAAAAGTTTTGCTGTAAGAACTGCAAACACACTGCCCTTTTTTTAGTGTCCTCTTCTACTTCACCTTAAGGCCGGGGTGGGAAATAACTTTTTGAAGGACTTCTAAAAAGGAAATGCTCTTATTGTGAAGTGACCCGTTTTATTATTGTAATTTTCGATAGTATTACTTATAAATTAACTTATGGAAGCAGAATTAAATTTTACATTATGCACCTTTTAATAATGTTTCTTATATTCGTGTTAGTGATCTACCCGTAGTTATTTACGAATGTGAAACTTAGTCTATCATCCCGTACCAAGAAAATAAATTTGACAGTTTTTTTGAACACATTAATGAGAAAGATATTTGAGCTTATGAGGGATAAACAAACATGAGATTGGAGACGGTTACATAATGAAGAACTTAATAGCTTGTGTGTATCCTCAAACATATTTAGGATAATCAAGGCAAGTAGGCCGAGGAAAGGATGGTCATGTGGCGCGCGCGTTTGGTCGATGACAGGCGTGTGCACAAAATTCCAATTGTGAAACCTTAATATATATTTAAAAAAAAATTAGCATTGCTTTTTACTACCCGTTTAAGTTATACGTTTATGTACTAATTACGCAAATGGTTATAAGGATTAAGAAGGCTATATTTATAGGAACTGTACCCACATTTGCGTGAGAATAGAATGGAAAACCATTTTGTAAAAACATCCCTCAGTACACCAGACCGATATTTGAACCTCAACATCCCCATTATCGACATTCTAGTCTACTGCGAGATCAGCGCGTTAAACCACGCAGCTACCGAAGCGGTTAGACCAAGCTGTTATTGGGAGGGTGGTTTTAAAATAGATTTGAAGGAGGCTGTGTGTTGAGGTAAGGTTGATGACGAAATAACGTTTTGGTGGGTATGAACATTCAAGCTATTTAGTTAGCTAGTGAATTAGGGATGTGGAGGGTAGCTTAGAGGAAATACACTCGCGTTAGCGTCTAGATAGTATAGAAGACACATGGAAGATCGAATGTGGTAAGTTAACCCTCAGTTCACCTGAGATGGAATGTAAACCCCAAACATATTTTCAACAACAATATAGAGCAATGAGAATCTAAAGCCTTAGACCACCGAGTCACCACTAAGGATTGTATTATTGTTAAATTACATATACACACACACACATATATATATATATATATATATATAAAACAACGAAAAGTAATATAAAGGAATATTTTGAAATTGATTTTGTAGCTTTTTATTTTGTAGATATTTTTAATAGAAATCTATGAGTTATATTTTGACTGTTGGTAAATTCCTATAATCAAACATCAAACATTTAATCTTACGAGATTCAAAGCCTATTTCAGTCTGGCTTTTATATATATGTATGTATAGATCCAGACTGAAATAAGCTTTGAATCTCTTTGTAAGATTTAATTTTATGCATATATATATATATATATATATATATATATATATATATCCAGATTGAAATAGGCTTTGAATCTCTTTGTAAGATTAATTTTATGTGTGTACATATATAATTTTATGTATATATATAAAATCAAGACTGAAATAGGCTTTGAATTTCGTTGTAAGATTTAAATTTTGATGTTTGATTATAGGAATGCACCAACAGTCAAGAATAGAACTCAAAGATTTATATTAAAAAATCTACAAAAAAAAAGCTACAAAATCAATTTCAAAATATTCCTTTATATTACTTTTCGTTGTTCCTTTCTGACATTATATACATCCACCCAGCTACCTCTTCCCTTCCACTAGCGTCGAAATGCTGACGCAGCCAATATGAGAGAGAAGATGGAAAACAAAACAAAACAAAAAATCGCTACAGGCAGATACAGTGATGATGAAAAAAAGAGAAAATTCATTTCCATTGCTTTGTGTAAATGACAGTCAAATGAAATCCTTGAAAAACAGTTGGTTGAAAGAAAACATTAAAGCTCTAGGAGAAGGCCTAGAAGGTAGGACTGATTAGCGAAGAGTGGAGGGAGAGACGGGGAAGAGTAAAAATGAAAAGATGAGGTATTCTGTACAGTCAGAGACAAAATATATTTGATGAATTTTTCTCTAATTAGAAGTTTTTACACAATGGAACACATGGAATGTCAAGTTTCCTTAGAGTAGTCTGGTTTTTCCATTGACGAGGAGGTCGGGGGGTTTAAATCTTGGTTTTATAGAGTTAGGGTGGCTTTTAATAATTGGTTTCCCACTCTCTATCCACACAATTCTGGTAAATTTACTTTAAGTAGTACCATTATTATCTCTACTCCATTATTGCGTATAGCTCAGACATGGAGCAAAAAAAAAGTCAAAATTGTTATTTATTTCTTATTTTAAATTGAGGTATTTAAGGTGCACTTTTTGATCTGAGTGATTATATCAAAACATAGCTTACACACTAACTTAACTCTGGGATAAACACAATGACCTGCCTCCCAGCAATAAATTAATCAGTGTGGAAGGCATTTCATCGATGATAAATTTTCCAGAGATTCTGGGAATTGAAATCGGATATTTTAGTTCAATAGATGGACACACTGCTGACTGAGCCAATGTATCTAACTCCAAAGATCATTTCAAATAAATGGTATGACACAATCGTACAGGAACGCAGTAGTAGGCCTGAAGCCCCTTGGCCTAAAATTTAACCTCACTGAAAAATTAGTTGACATAAAATCATATGAAGAATTACCTACCACTCAAGCTAAAGTGTTGGCTCACAAGGGTTAAAATGACAACCCCACCCTTAATGTGCCCAGCTGAAGATTAAAAACTCGGTTTGTCTGAACATAGTCTAGCACGTTAGAACAGCATCTATAGTAAGATTCTACTAGGAGGAAACTTAAAAAAAAAAAACTGTATGATACACCGCACAGACTTTCTCTTTTATCTTAAAATATAAATATATATTTAAAAAAACTATTAAGATTTGTGAAAATAAATAATATACATCGTTACAGAAACACCCCATAGAAGAGAATAGATTAAGTAATATAAACCGATACAGAAACATTGAGAAAAAATGGAACATCTCTGTTCACCAAAGAACATAAAAACAAAGTTAACATTACAGACTTCCATAAATATATATATATATTATATGCTTGAAGCTCAGAGCCTATTTGATCTATAACAATATGTTACAATTAAAAGATTTGTATTTTTAATATTACTACAACTTTACAATGATAAGTTATTTCATATCTAAAAAATTTGCGGATATATGATCAAAATTGGAAATTTCTGCCTAGGTAAGATACCCTCAAAGAAATGTTCAGGGTAAAATAAGAATCGCTATTTTGTTTATAATGTTAAACAATAAGAGGATACAGATTAGATTCAAAATCGCTATGGCGGTTTTCTAAATATTAGATTTCTCTATTTGCACTTCATTGCCCTAAGCCTTAGGCTCAGATAGCTAATTCCAAAATCCCCTCAGAAGAACACTGTGAAAATTCTAGATCACTAACACTAAAATCAAGGGTTGTTTACTTTTGGTCGAAAAGAGAAAAAAAAATCAATTTTCTCAAAATTTGCTTTAACTTTTTTTTAGTTAAAATTCATATCCAGGCACTGTCTAGTGTTACAAACAAAATTGTAGCTCTCATTTTCGCGGGAAAAAAAAGACGCTACTTTACTCTTTAAGATACTAAATAACTTACCATCGCAAAAATTTAGGATTTAAAAAATTAAAAATCTTTTATTTGAAATATATACATTTATAAAAGAAATAGTTACCAAAAAATAAGCAAATGTATTAACCGTCCCTGTAGTGTTGTGGTCAGTACACCTGTCTACGAAGCTATGAGTCTAGGATTCGATTCCTGGATGGTACATTGATTATTTTTCCCGAAAGGGGAACTACCCCAACAGTCACCAGGGTTTGGTTAGTTAGGCTTAAGTTAGGTTTAAGTGTTTCTACTGGTCCTACACCCCATAATAACGACCATCATCCCCTCATCCCATTGGGACATGGAAAGAACATCCACAGAAATGATGTACGATTAGTAGATTCGGGCGTCCCTGGGCAACGGTACATTAGTACTAGCTGATCTTTCTGCAAACTGAGCTACAGATTGATGTAGCCCAGACGCACAATATTAGTACTAGCAAATATATATATATATATATATATACACACAAATTTTGACTGGATAAGGTTATATTATTTAAATACCTTCCAGGGATATTTTATTTGCCACAATCTAGATAGAACCGATGGATTTATTTCCCCTTCGAAGGAAGCTGTGCTACGGATTTTAATCGCAATTTTTTTATCCGTTGACCCCAGCTGAGTTTGAACCCACCAACATTAGGTATTTAGGTCATTAGTCTTTACTCCAAGGCCACCAAACTTTACCCCATTACTTCTAATAACAAAGCAAAATATTAAGAGGTCTAGTTTTTTGGGAACAGAGGGCTCATTTCACGTACTTTAGAAAACAGTACCGTAAGAGTATGTAAATGAGATAATTCTCTGTGTTGCAAGAGCCTCATCTTTTTTTATGACGTCGCAGCTAGTATGAGGATGTTTTAGATCTTAGGTGCGTGATTTAATGATTTAATGTCTTGTTAAAGCGAAAATAGATGTGGGTTGAAGGTATGAGATTTTCTAATCAAATATAAACCTCACGAAAAAACAACAGTGAAAGCGTGTAAATTAGGAAGCTTCGTCTCCATATCACTAACTACTGCAGAATTTAACCTGAGTAATATTAAAAATCTTTTTATAATTTTTATATTTCAATAGGCAGTTTGGTTTATTCGATTCATTTTTAGAATAACCATCCTCGTGGTGTAGTGTTCAGTGTACCTGGTTACGAACCTAGGGTTCCCAGGTTTCGATTCCCAGCTGGTACCTTGAATGTTTTTTTCCGAAAGAGGAATTACTCCAAAGGTCACCAGGGTTTAGTTAGCTAGGCTTAAGTTAGGTATAAGTGTTTTTACTTGTTACACACCCTCATACTCACTATCACCATCACCTCATCTCATCAGGACATGGAAAGAACATCCACGAAAAGGATGTACGATTAATACATTCGGGCGTCCTCTGGGAAATGGTACATTAGTAATGGCTACTCTTTCCACTACTGAGCTACGAATGATGTAGCCTAGACGCGCATTATTATTTTTATTACTATTATTATTATTATTAGGATTTGTTGAGTGTTTTATGACAGTTTGTTGGTATATAAGCTTTACTTTTTACTTTCATATATCAAGTTTAAGTATTGCTATCATGAACATTTTTGATTATGAGTCTTTAAGTTTTATATGCCCCGGAGACCAAAAAATTTGATTTTACAGTGTTGTCTCTCTGATTGTCTGTTATTCCCTGGCCACAGATGTGAAACTGTCTGATGGATTTTGTTCAAACTTGATGTTTAGATAATATTTGGCTATATCTCAGAATTTATCTTTGATTTTGACACTAAATCTTAAATAAGGGCAGTTTATTGACGAGAGATTCTTTTGGATTGCGATATTTTTTGAGAATAGATATAAAGATTTTGCTTATAATGTCTATCTCTAGAGTATTTTACCTCCCAAATAACATTGTATACCTGATTTTTTAGTGAAAATTTGTTTAAGGGTAGTTCACTGATGCGTGTGTTTTGAAAATTTGAACTATTTCTAAAATTAATTTTACCATTTTGTTTAAAATCTATGTCTGGAGAGTGTTTGACATGATAAATAAAATTGAATGCTCTTTTTCTGGTTAAAAAATTGTTTAAGTTTTGTTCCTTGATGAAATTTTTCAAAATTTGAAATAATTCTAAAATTACTCTAGAAATTTGGTTCAAAATGGGTATATACTAGGTTTTTTACAGTATACATAATTATATATATATAAATATATATAGATATTAGAAAAAACTATTCTGAACCTAATCTGAAAAATAGTTACAACGATGTTGGTTTAACATTAGAGATTTCCGCTTATGAAAGTACTCTTTATGTCATTATTAATTTTCATTTATCTGAGGTATTTAACGTGAATATTTTGAATCTAATAGTCATACCATCACACGACTTATAAACTAACTTAAATCTAGAACAGACACAACACCCAGCCCCCGGCCATTAATTCATCACTAAAAAAGGGAAAACCTTCATTTCACAAATTATAAATTGTTTGACCATGCTAGAAATTGAGACCAGTACACTTAGCGCAGAAGGTAGACAGGTTACCGACTAAGCTAAAGTGTTGAACCTCTTTAAATATTTTTCCCGGAAAAATTAGATATATCATATTTGTTGTTATGTTAAACAGTAGCTAGATACGAACTTTTAATTTCGAGAAAATCTATATTTGGTTTTTTTGCTTTTCAGTAAACTACCCTTAATTTTAGGGTGGGTTAGGGCCTATCTAATTCCAAAATCTTCTCGGGGAAACTCTATATATAGCCCTAGATACCCCTGGCCAGTCTTAGCCTAGTCGATAAAATTAATTTAGCTCTAGGCCGAGATGCAGACACACAGACAGTCAAACTAAACCCCGAAAATTTTATTTTCAGTGTCAGGGGGTCATGAAACGTCGACCAAATATATATTTTATAAGTTCACAATACTTCTCTCTCCGAGGAGTAAAGATAAAGTAGTAAATGAGCACAAAAATATACCATCTGTATAATATATATATGTTTTACCTAAAGTTGCATAAAACAATGTTATGTTTATTTAAAACCACTCCAACTATTTTTATCAAATGTTTTACGAGTGTAAGTGAAACTATACAAACAAGTTTTACTTCAGAGGAAAAAAAAGGGTTATTCACTTGAAGTAGCGAACATAAAAGGAAGGTTCATTCAAGTAATAGAATTCTAAAAAAAAGTTATTTATTTTGAAATAAATCTGAAGGTCACTGGATAAATACTTGGAGTCGTGCTTAGCTTTAGGTAATAAACTCATTCTTAGACTGAGCTACTTTTGAATGTAGCTAGGAATAAAATCCAAGATTCTCAAGTCGGAAAACACTAACATTTGACTCATGTAGTAAATATTTGAACAAGGTTGGGCTCAAAATCTTATTTGGACATTGTTTAAAATTGTAAAACACAAAAACGTGTTTGATTCTCTTTATAGAAAACAATTATTATTATTATCATCAACATCATCATAATTATTTGGGTATACTTAACGTGCACTTAATGAACCAAATGATTAAATTATCATATGACTTACCAACTAACTTATATTCGAAACTACAACTTGACCTCTCTGGGCAGTAAATACATAAGTGTGAACAGTTAAGGTGGGGATCTAGGGAAAGCTAGAAAGGATAAGTGTTTTTACAGGGTTTTTTTTAAATAGAAAAACATTTTTCTGGTTAAAAGAAATATAATATTTCGACTGTAAGAAACTTAAGAGTTTAGCTTTCTTCACATGGTGACCTCAACAATTGTTGATTATCTGTTAAGAGTGTCCTGTTATTTATAACAGTTTTACTATTTAAAAAGTTTCTCATCTAATGTCTCTGTTGTTATCAAAATGTGAACTCTATTTTTCTACTAATTTATTTTGGCAACAAAAAAAAGTTTTGCTATAAAAATTGCTAACACACAGCCCTTTCCTTACGCTCCCCACACTCCCACCTTACTGTATGCATATAACTGGTACTAGGACGAGAGCAAGGGAAAAAAAAAGAGGAGCCAGCTATTACCTTTCATGATAGACGGAGTGTACTTTACTGTATATTTAAAGAAAATAAAGACACACCATCGGTGATAGATGTAGGCCGAGTACAAAAACAGGTTAAGTCCATATATTAAGAGCATGCATCATTGCATGTCATACCAACTCTGTGATACAGTCGGCTAGAAATTGAAAATTTACACGAATACTATTGCACGTGGATCCCTCCTGACTAAACATTAATGGAGATAAAGAGTTAATAGAAGTTCCTAATACTGAATATTGTTGAAATATTAAATGATATTTGTATTAAAACTTCATTGAAATTGTAGGTTTTTTTTCACCCTTTTAGACTTCACAGATAGGCACTGTGCCCAAATCTTTATTCTGTCATAACAGGGACATACTGTAGTTATTAACAAGAAACTTTTGTCACCTTGTTCCCCTTCGTCACCGTGGAAAGTTTTGAGTAATCATTCAAATACGAAAGCACTGCACACATTTCTGGCATATCGCAGGTCTTTTCCTTGCCCTTTTACTCACATACCTCGCACCCACACAAAAACGCAGAAGCGAGCCGGGAGCTGAGTTGAGCCTACTATGATGAACGCTCTTAATGTGTCTCTACAATAAACAAACTTGTCGACCTCGGCGGTTTTAGGGTAAAGGGGCTCGCCTCAGGACTCGTCGTTCGTGGTTTAAAAACCCGGTCGTGGTCGACAAATTTGTCTTGGGTGATAATTTATAATAATTTTATTTTTGCTGTCAACATATTTTACTTTGTTATTAGTGTAGTTCTAATTTCACTGATTTTTTTTAAATTTCAAAAGTGACATCAACAAATCTCATAGCGTGACAGATGAGTTTAATAAAAAAAAAATAGTAACTCTTTTTTTTAAATACCACGTCTTAGTACCCGTTTGGATTGTACGCATATATATTATTTATACTTCTGTGTTAGGGTTGAGAATAGTTGAATTTAGAGTTTTAGACCATTGGATTACCGAAACGGGTGCTACTTTTATAACTGTAAAAAATGTATCCCTTCATATTAAGTTCGGACTGTAGCTCTATGTAAGAGATATTAATATTTCTCTCTTGGTTATTTTTTTTCGTGGCAATGAAAAAGCAAAACGATAAAGCACATTTTTGAAAGTCTGGAGGACGCTATGTAGGTCTCCTGCTTTCATGTCTCAGATTCTGTTTATGATTCCCCTTCACACCATTCAGTATGTTTGTGGTCATAAGATTTATTTTTTTATGAGTAGACCCCTATATGTTTGTGTGATACATATAGCACAAGGTCAGTAAACTACTTAATCTAAAAGAGATAGTATATGTAGAACCTACATAAAAGGAAATTTAATGATATTCGCCTGATTAAAAAAAAGTACACCTTATTAATGTTTGTTAAAAAGTATTTCACAGTAGAACCATTTGGGAATAAATAAAATCTGGTCTTCGGTTTTCAGAATCATAGAATCAGGTACATTATATATTTAACCAGCTCTTTAGTCGATACCTTAATGTAACCTTTAATTTTAACGTATTTAACTATATTAGTGTGGTAGGGATCAGAAGGTTTAGACTTTAAATATTAAATAGGTCCGCATTTGCGTGGGAAACAATAAAAATCACTCTCAGTACAATCGTGTGGGATTTGAACTTAAACCTCCACATCACTGGCAAATAAGACTAAATGGTTTGTACGTTTAGTCCGCGTGAGCAGAAAAGTGGTTTACTTGTGTATATGATATTATAATATGTGTATATTACTGGTCTATTTACTATGTAGGATCTAAAATATGGTGTTATACTATATATTCAATATCTTATACATATATTTAATTTATCTGTAGCATTAGTAACTCCAAAGTTCACTGCCGCAATTACAAGATTACGCCACCTATCCCTATCTTGAGCCAGTTCTATCCAGTCCACCTTATTACACCATATTATACTACTATAAAGCCACATGGCTGACTCACTCACTCACTGACATTAATGTTTACCCACTTCCAGATGAGCTAGGAACTTGAAACTTGGCAAACTTATAGCTTCTAGCCTGTAACCGACGGTAAAATTCCAAAAAGTTAAAAAATTTGATTTTTAACCCCCTAAAAAAAATTCAAAATTTCGGAGCAACTTTAAAGTCGCTGCGGTATATACAATACAATACCGGTAACTTTAAGTTGGTACGTTCAAAACAACGCTGGAATTACATCAGTTTACATCCACTTGCAAAGAAAACTCACTGGGGGGCTTGGGGGCGGAGTCCTCAACGAGCAAAGCGATTCACTATATATAGCTATTTATACCCAGTCCACCTCATTACACCCTATTTTTATCTTGAACTAGTTATATCCAGTTCCCCTCATCACACCCTATCCCTATATTGAGCAATTTATATCCAGTCCACCTCATTACACCCAATTACACAACATATTAAAGTGGAATTTCTAATTGTGATCGTATCTCCACAACTATTTGAGAAACAAAATAACTTATGATTTTAAAGTTTTAGTACCATAAAAAATAAAAGATAAAATTAGTTTGGAACATATTTTTTAGAAAACCATTAGTTTATGAGTTATAAGAAAATATATTAATTTATGAAGTACTAAGAAACATGAAATTGAATGCTATACGCTTTGGTAGACAGAGATGTTCCTAATTTTTCAATGTTTCTGTATTCTGTTTTCATTTATGCTATTTTGCGTAGTGTTTCTGTAACAATATGTATTATTTCCCAACTCTTACAAGTTTTTTAAGTAAATATATATATTTAATTCAAAGAGAGAGAAATTCTTTGCGGTACACCGTACCATTTATTTATTATAAATGAGAATCTAAAAATTAAAATGGGTTGAACATTATGAAATGTAATTAATTACTCAAATCAAATTGTAAATGTTTTATTAGTGCTTAAACTTCAAAGAAGCAACACTCGTTAAATTGTAAAAGTGAGTGTCTTAGACGATATTAATCTTAATAATTTAAAACCCACTTCGTTGGCCGCGTGGTCTAAGCCGCAAATCTCGTGTTGAACTAGATTGCCGAATACGGAGAGATCGAGGTTTGAGCCCGGTGAACTGAGGGCTGTTTTCCAAAATGTTTTTCCACCCTCCTTCTACGCAAATGCGGGTGCACTTAATTTCAATTAAACCTTCATAGTCCCTAAGCCGTTAGTGTAATTAGTACATAAGTGTATAGCCCGAACGGTTAGTAAGATGCAGTGCTAAAAATAAACTTAAAGTAAAAACATTGAAAGTTACAACTTCAGTGGAAAAACTCAATAAATTGATATGAATATAGTTAAAATCAAAAATTTACATAATCCTTTCCATATTACTTTTCAAATATATTGTAATTTGATAACCATTATATTCATGTTCAGTTAATAACGTGTTGTCTTCAATAAAACAAGATGTAGCCCCACTTAAATCCAAGCCAAGATGATTGATTAACCGTTGAATCCACAAAGTTAATTATTACATGACAATGAATGACATGGCTGTCAACATATTTACTTTACATCAATTATTGTTTTCCGCCTCTTGCATGGGTCAGTTTTTTATTCAAGCCATATATTCTCCAGCATCAAATTGCTATGCCTTTCTTAGCTTTATTTGCCTTACATTCTAGCTTAATACTAGGTCAGGCACAACATCCAGTTCCCAGCCTTTAATTAATCACTGTTAAAGGGTAAACCCACATTTCAGGAGTGATACATTTTTCGGCCATGCTGGGAATCAAACCAGGGACCTTTAACTCGGTAGGCAGACACTCTACTAACTGAACTAACGTTTTGGACCGTCAAATTTTATTGACTTTAAATTAAATAATTATAACACGTTGGGAAAAGTTTTATTTTTTACCATTTCATCGTGCCACCCAAATCGTGTTTGCGTGCCACTGGGTGGTACACGTGCCATAAATTTGCTATTTCTGCAAGGATGGACTGTGCCGCCAGTTTGATTTGGGCAGCCACAAATACTTTAAACTAAAATAAATATTTTTATTCAATTCTAAATGATTGTTTTTATTAATTGTAATCAAAATTTCCAGTGAGTAACCCTAAGGTGCCCAGAATAAATAATTTGTCAACATAATATTATGGCGTCAAATTTAAAACAATCTTGTTTGTTTTTTCTTAGTGTTGTTTATAAACAAACGTAAAATCATCTGTTTAGTGGTCTGTACAAGTAGCGAGTAGAGGATCATTTTGCAAACTTAAATATATCAGTCTAAGAATCTAGAGACATTATTTTTCATGTCAGTAGAAAGTAGAAACTGACTATCGATAATGTAGCTGAAATTGAATTGAGGATTAAATTATACAATAATAGCCCGCTTCGGTGGCCGCAAGGTTTAAGGCGCTACTTTATTAGTAGACTAGATTGCCAATGATGGTGAGATCTAGGTTCGAATCTCGATCGGGTGTATTGAAGGTGTTTTTTCCAAACAAGTTTTTCACTCTTCATCCATGCAAATGCTGGTAAAGTTTTTATTAATATAGTCTCCCTGATCCCTGAAACCACTAGCGTGACTAGTATATAAGCGTATAGCCCAAACGGGTAGTAAGACGTGGTGATAAATAACTAACAATAAAGATATAAATACTTAGCCGTGTGACGTCAGCTTGCACTGAAACATAGCTTCAGTGATATTTTAGAGTAAGGAGTGTTGCAAGAAGAGATAATAAGAATTTAAAGTTGAATATACTAAGATTATTTTTATGTAAATAATATGGATTTAATCATTAAAAGTTCATTGACAATAATAAAAGATGAATTTTACAAAATCCTGACGAAAAATTAAGTTGATAAGATTTGCTATTTGACTATATTTTCCCAATTGAAAAATAAAATGAAGAATAAAAATTGATTTAAAATACAATGAAAATTAGAAGTTTTTAAATATATAAATGAACGAGATAAAATTATTTGTAAGGATTGACTAATGGTTGGAAATCTTCACAGATCTTTTTTTTTTATCTCGTTCATTTATTTGAAAATGTATAGTTGTCATTGTATTTTAAATCAATTTTTATTCTACATTTTATATCTCAATTAAGGAAAATATTGTCAAACATCAAATCTTATCAACTTAATTTTTCGTCAGAATATTGTCAAATTTCTTTTTTTTTTATATAAATTGTTAATGAACTTTTAATGATTCAATCCATATTATTTACGTAAAAATAATCTTAGTATATTCAACTTTAAAATCCTTATATTTCTTATAGCTTCAGTGGTAGTAGATATTAATAATAAAAACCCTCATATTTGTAATCCCAGTCCAATTGGGACTCGACAGTCCACATCTGTATCAGTGTGTGTAGTTTCTTAAAAAAAAATTTTTTTTCATCACTTTGCGGAGAATAAGACTGTAGCAGACAAGGTTATTAGTAGTCCAGAGCAGGTGGGTTGAATATCTGCACAAACACAAAGGTTTAAATTAATACACTCCGAACATGATCAGTATGTGAAGAGAAATATGGCGTGTCTGTTAATAGTATTTCAATGCGATGCGTGCGTGCATGATCATGTGAAACCCAAGGCTTAATATTTTCTTTCTGAAGCAAAATAATTCTTCCTTAAGGCGAATTTGTTTGGGTAGCCTTCGTGGTATAGTCGATTCATGGTCAATTGTCGCTTTTTCTTACAATATATACTAAAACCAGTTCCAAATGCGTCAGCTGTAGAAACAATTATCAGTTTGACGAGTTAAGTAACTACAGTTTAGTTGGTTTTTCACCTTAGCACCACGTATTACTACCAGTTTGGGGGTTATACGCTTATGCACTAATTACGCTAATGGTTTTATGGATGAGGAAAGCTATATTTATAGGAAGTGTACGCACATTTGGATGGAGAGAGTGGAAAACAATCTTGGACAAACTACCCTCAGTACACTCGACCCAGATTCGAACCTCGATCTCCCTGCTATCGGCAGTCTAGTATAATGAGAGAGTAGTCCCTTGGATCATGTGGCCACCGAAGCGGGCTATGCTTTAGTAAGTGATTACAACATACAGTGGGACCTCCATATAGCAAACTTCCGTATATCGAAATTCTCTATGTATCGAAGTTTTGGCGAACCCCAGTAACATTACATAGAAAACTGTTTCTATATATCGAATTTTTTACAATACAAATAGGGATTTCCCCACCTTAATAACGATGGTACAATAAGTGAGAGAAAAAATAGAATGAAGATGTCGCAAGAGGAAGAAGGAAATGTTTGGTCAAGGTCATTGAGACTCTGACGGGTTGCCTAGCGGGGTGCTTTGTCTCCACATTTCTCTCACCTCTTTCTTTAAGATGGGGTGCTAGTGAGCGTGAGTTTAGGGAAGTATTTTTGAAGTTTTTACAGCATAAACATTTTTGGCCAGAATAAATCAAATATTTCTTCTATAGAAACATATAGTTTAGTTTTCTGCACATGCTAATCTCAACAGTCCTTGAATATCTGTCAAGGGGATCCTAGAATTTAATAACAACTTTTTTTCTTAATTTAAAAAGTTTGTCACCAAATGCCACCATGCTCATGCCAGATATTCAAAAACTGTTGAGATTAGCACGTGCAGAAAACTAAACTATATGTTTCTATAAAAGAAAAATTTGATTTATTTTGTTCAAAAAATGTTTATGCTATAAAAACTGCAAAATTAGCGCAATAATTCGCGCTCACTAGCACCCAACGTTAAGCAACCTTCCCCCTCATAAATCAGGTTCAGTTTCTTTGTTTGTTTCTATACGCGGTTTTGTTTCACTCTCTCAAAGCAACAGTGCGTGTTCGCGATGTTTTGTACATAGTGTGATTCATATTCACTTACAATGAGTGCATTGATTAGGAAGTATTTCTAAATATAATAGACTACACAATATCAAGTATGAAAAAGATCGTTTCTATACATAGAAGTTTTTATAAATATAATTTTTTATGGTACCATCGACTTCGATACATGGAGGTCCGAGTGTATTTGAAAAGAATATGAATACTTGATTTTATTTACAGTAACCTTTTAAAAGGCAAAACTACCACCACAAACTATATGTATCAAGTTCGTCTAAATCAAAGGTTGGAAACCTTTTTGGACTCCGATCGATTTATAAATTTAACACACATCGTTTATCCACTCTGCTTTTACNTTACTTAAACTCAATCTTCCTCAAATACATACTATGTCCTCATCTTTCTAAAAATCGGCCTCATGGTATAGACTGTCAGTGCATCTGGTTACGTACTTAGAGGGCCAGGATTCTATTCCCAGCTGGCACAATGGATAATTTTCTCGAAAGGGGAATAATCCAAATGATTATCAGGGTCTAGTTAATAAGGCTTAAGTTAGGTTTAAGAACACTCCTATCTCCACAGCTTCATATTCACTATCATTACATCGTCTCAGTACATGTACGATGTGTGGCCAACCTCCTATGGTGTACCTGGGCAACGTTCTGTACTACCAGAGTGGCAAATAGTCTTCACATCAGTGCGATTGAACAAGAAGCTTTACATATTACTCCTAGTCAAATATACAATATGAAAAAGAATACAAATATAAATTATATAGAATAAATAAAAATTGTATTTTCATGAACTATTTAATTTTATTATAACATTATTTAAAAGCTTCAGTGGCCGCATGGTATAAGATTTCACTCTCACAATAGACTAGATTGCCGATGACAGGGAGATCGTGGTTCGATCCCAATCGAGTATACTGAGCGTTTTTTCCCTCAATGATTTCCCACCCCCTTCCACGCCAATATGGTTACACTTGCTATAAATTCAACTTTCCTCACCCCTAATCCATTAGCATAATTAGTACCTAGGCATATAGCCCGAACGTGTAGGAAAACGCAGGACAAAAAAAAATTTAGCACTATTGATTTTGAACGATCAAAGCTATTTTGCTCATACCCTAATTTTATTTTAAAGTTCTTGATATATTTGCAGGTTTAGATGACTTAAAAGTTTGATTTTTTAATGACGATGTAGTATTCTTACGTCAACCTCGGTGGTCTTAGGGATAAAGGGTTCCCCTCGGGTCACTATGTTAGTGAGTTCAAACCCAACCGGGGTCGACGAATTTTTCTTGAGTGATAAAAATCCGTAACACAATTTCCTTTGGAGGGGAAGTAAAGCCGTTGGTTTCATGTCGATTGTGATATGTTAAAATGCCCCTGAAAGGTATGTGAAAATACCCTTCCCGGGAAAATCGGTAAGCCCTTTTTTTCTCGCTCATAGAAATTATCGTGTGTTAATATAATCAATCGGTTCAGAAAGTGCACGTTAAATACCTCAAATAAATAAATAAAGTTTTCTTACGCAATCGAATGAAAATTGCCGTGAGATCCGCCGGTTTCCGACCCCTTGTCTAGATGTATCCTTGTAGACTAAATACCCCTCGTGTTGGTTTACATAACCACAAATACTAGTAGAGACCAGGATAAAAATCGGCCAAGTCAACGTTATTGCTTATCCAAATCACAGGGTTCGTAGTGAAGCCCAACGACCATTCAAACGTTTTTTGTGATTTTTTGTACAAACCCAAAGAATAACCCCTTTAAATATATATATATATATATATATATATATATATATATATATATACACACACACACAACTCAACCAATTTTTTATGACATCGAGAACCCTGTTATAATAGCGTCCATATATTCAATGACCAACGTAAATTATATATAAATGTACTGGTTCTTTGTTCCATTGTATTTTCAATCAACAGCATACTCTTGAATTATGAAGGTCACGTTTTTTATAGCAAAATTAATATTTAAAAAAAAGCACAAAAGAGACTAGATTAATTTCAGACGTCTTTTTACTTGCCCTAAGGGTATAGACAGTTGTAAACTTACTGGTATATTTTTAAATATGGGTTTAAAATGAGATGTTGTTGTTGAATAATTTTTCTCTGTTAGTTCAATGCTGGAGCCCGCTTCAGTTGTCGCGTGGTAAAAGGAGTCACTCACTCATTAGACTTGACTGCCATTGATAGGGAGATTGGAGCTCGTATCCCAGTCAAGTGTATTGATAGTGGGTTTTCCTAATGGTTTCCTAAATACCTAAGATTCCCTTTTCAAGTGCAATTGGATGTGCAAGCGTTATCTTTCTTCCATGTTATTCGCTTTCATGTTCTGTACATAAATTCTCTTCTTATCCGCTGGCTGTGGAAACTTTTTTTTATCAGGCCATTAATTTTTTTTATTGTGTCATAATTTCTAATTTGCGTTTGAAAATTATTTTTAGGCATTTTTAAGTATCAAGTTTTTGGCCATTTTTGAGAAATATTTAGGCATCTATCTTGAATAAGTATATTTTTTAAGTATTATCAATATTTTATAGATTTATAAATACTCAAACACAAAAATGTTCATCATACAGTTGTTGGAATGAGAAAATAATGTAAATAATGAACCTTGTATCCTCTTTAATCGTATGGTTGTAAAATACACATTTCTCCTGAGACACTACATTATTATTATCACCGCGTCTTACTACCCGTTCGAGTTATACGCACTTAAGCTAATGTGTAATGGTAGGGTGATTGTGAGATGAAATGGAGGACCAACAGTTTAACGTGGGTTCCGAACCACGGTGGAGGTCTGGCATTCCTCACATTCACAAGTTGTGATTAATACACGTCTTGTCAGAGGTGAAGGAAGGAATCTGTGCCGGGACCAAGGATTGAACCCCGGAACCTCAGCACAGAAGTCTGACACCTTACCCCTAGACCACCAGGTCACCCGTGAGACACTACAAATAGGCTGAAGAGAGTTGCTCTAGGAGGGGGTAAATATCACTTCCCAAGCACATATTTGTAAATCAATTTTCAGCAGGATGCGAGAGTTTTTAATAGTTAAGAGGGTTCATCATAGCAGGCCCAACTCAGCTCCCGGCTCTCGCGACGTATGGGAGTAAAAGGGAAAAAGAAAAGACCTACGATATGCCATAAATGTGTGCCGTGCATTTGTATTTGAATGAATACTAGAAATTTTCCGTGATAACGTTGGGGGACAACGCGACAAAGGTTCTTGTTAATAACTACAGTGTGTCTCTATCATGACAGAAGGAAGATTTGTGTACAATGCTTAGCTGTGAGGCCATTCTAAAATGGTCAAAAAACTGCCTTTCCAATGCAGTTTATATCCAAATATAATTTAATATTTTAACAATGTTCAGTATTAGGAACTTGTATTAACCCTCTGTCTCCGTTAATGTTTAATTAGAAATGATCCACGTACAATAGTATTCGTGTAAATTTACTATTTCTAGCCAACTGTATCACAGAGTTGATTGGCATGTGGCATTGGCACACGCTTAAGGCATTGCATGTATATGGCTTAGTTTCAATTGGTAAAGTATAGATTTAATTTAGTCGTGTGTAATCATTACAAGTTTTTGTTCATATTTTTTGGTATTTTTTTAAAATTTGAATTTATTTTTGATCATTTTTACGGTCATTTTATGTCATTTTTAAAATTATTTTATGGTCCTAGTTATACTTATAATATAGGATCATAGTGTAATCCACCAAGGTAAGACCTACCTTTCAGGGTCGATCCCCGCTAGTCGAGAATCCTAGTCGATCTAACCCAATCTGTCCAACTGGGATTGAGCGGGATACCTTCAAAGGACCTGGTGACAACTACGAAAAAGCCCTGCGATGATAGTTGACACGTGGTGCTAGAGATGTCAAATTGTCTACAAGAGCCGGCTTAGTTTATTAACCAGCGTGGTGTGTAGCGTTAAAAACATGTTGGCACAGACACAGTGATCAGATGTGCAAATGGCGTGATTTCATTGTGCCTCCATTATAGAAAGTTATCAAGTGTTTTTGGTTGATTGGGCCCTATTTATGTGATATATTGATGGATTGAGCCCCTTTGATTCGATTAGAAAGAATTGTAAGCAGGTGGATTGGGCATCGTCGATTCGACTAGAAGGAATTGTAAACAGGTTGATTGGGCATCATCGATTCGAGTAGTAGGAATTATAAACAGGTGGATTGAGTACCGTCTATTCGACAAGAAGGAATTGTAAACAGGTGGGTTGGGCACCGTCTATTCGAGTAGTAGGAATTGTAAACAGGTTGATTGGGCACCGTCGATTCGAGTAGTAGGAATTGTAAACAGGTGGATTGGGTACCGTCTATTCGACAAGAAGGAATTGTAAACAGGTGGATTGGGCACCGTCTATTCGAGTATTAGGAATTGTAAACAGGTTGATTGGGCACCGTCAATTCAACTAGAAGGAATTGTAAACAGGTGGATTGGGCACCGTCAATTCAACTAGAAGGAATTGTAAACAGGTGGATTGGGCACCATCTATTCGACTAGAAGGAATTGTAAACAGGTTGATTGGGCACCGTCAATTCAACTAGAAGGAATTGTAAACAGGTGGATTGGGCACAGTCAATTCGACTAGAAGGAATTGTAAACAGGTTGATTGGGCACCGTCAATTCAACTAGAAGGAATTGTAAATAGTTTATTTGGACTTCTTATAATATAATATTAATTGGAAAGGAACGCAATAAATTGCCAGCAAACTTCAGTTCAGTTTAAGCTTTCTTGATTAACTTAAGTTACTCCATTCAATATATCTGAAGTAAAATTAATTCTTAGTGTGTGGGCAAACAAGGCTAGGTTGGATTATGTCAGTATTGGTCAATCTACCTGGGTAGGGAGTTCATACTGTAAAGTAGTAGTTTTTAATACAACTGGGGGTTGGGGGGAGGGTCAGGATGGGGGAGAGACTAATGTAAGGGGTAGCCTGAGCTCAAAAGTAGTTCCCAGTTCAAATAAGAGTATTTATTTATTTTAGTTGTCATTCAGGGAATTTTATCTAGCTTATTTTATTTAAATAATTTTTACATCTCCTTTCTTGTTCATTATAATTTTAGATTCGAAAAAAAAGTCACCTACAGACCACTCTTATGAAAATATTGAATCAAAATGTAATTAAAGTGATATTTATTTTGCAAAACTACTTAATTTTTTTTTTGCGCCCCACTTTAATACTTTGTAAGGTATATTTGACTCTAATTCTAATAGTAGTTTAAGTATGAGGAAGATAAATTTTCTAAGAAATGTACAGTACCTACATTTGAGAAGGGGAGGATAATGAAGCATTTAGTAAAAAAAATCAGTATACCTAGTGGGATTCAAACACCCCCTCACTGACAAATCAGTCTAACGTGAGAGTGTCACTTTAGACCACACGACCACAGATGCAGGTGCAATTTCTATTAGTTACCTTTCTCATACTCATACACCCCTTATATTGGTTAGCTAAGCATTGTGGCGCCCGCACAGGCATCCAACTCGTCTGGTGTTGTTTGACGGTGTTAGGGAGGTCACGGCTCGAATCCCAGATAGGTGTACTGATGACTGTTTTTTTCACAACATTTTTTCACTACAGCTTTACGTTAGTTCCAATACATTTATTTTAAATGACACCTTCCCCATCCCTTTCCTATATGTGTGGTTAAAATAAGCTCTTGTGTTAGACTGGCCTGCTAAAAATGGGGATATCGGGGCTCGAATCCTGGTTGGACCTACTTAGGTTGATTTTTACTAAATGGTTTCCTACTCTTCTTCCAGGCAAATGTGGGTAGATTACCTGTAAATACTTTCTTCTTCAAAGTTAAATATAAGATCTTCTTAACCTTAATTATGTTTTTTTCATTGAAACCAAATATATAGATAAATGACTTACCTAACCAAGTTTAGAACCTTTGACCCTATGCCAGAAAACTAGGAAAGACTAGACAAATGTAAACTTTTTCCCTTGGTTGAGGGTTTAAATTATATCAGTAAAAATGTGATGTCTACTCTTTAAAGTAATTTCCCGCTGATGTTAATAAATAAATGTTTATAAACAAATTAAAATTAGGTGTACTTATGTAGTTAATTTTAAATGTATAAATATAAATGCAATAGGATTCCTAAAACTACGTTTAATATAAATATATCTTCGTGGTAGTGTATAGTAAAGTTAGAAACATCTTTGCACC
>CABFWB010000820.1:151050-168249 GCA_902151455.1 Timema bartmani
GGGGGGGGGTGGTGGGGTCGTCTAATTTTAGTTTACTGATGAGTGATTTTTATTAAATTTGAACTCGATTTTAGAAATTCCTTTATCGATTTGTTTCAAAATTAGTTTTTGTCAAGTTTCTTACACATAAGTAATTAGCTATAATTTATTATAAATAATGATAAATAATGATAATAATAAAGTCTATACGATTTTGTCGTGCCATTTATTTTCCATATTGCCTGTTAGTATTACCTAATCTTTTGCACAATACTTTAAGTGTAGATGCTAATTATTATTGAGTGCACATCGGTAAACAGGGGTGACAGAGGCATCATAGTCGTCTGGTCTTGTTTCCAGTGAGGTAGAGGTTGGAGTTGAAATCCTGGGATATGTTAGTTAAGTTTTTTTCACATAAATGATTTCCCAGACTCTTTCTACGATCATCCTGGTATATTCCCTATTAATTAATTAATTTATTTATTTTAATCGCCACATAATACTGCCTGTTTAGTTTATACGCATGTATGATAATTTACTCTAATAGGACAGGGATGAGAAAGGAAACATTTTAGAGGTAGTCTACCCACATTTGCGTGGAAGGAGACTGGGAAACCATTTAGGGAAAACCACCCCGAATAGACCCGACCGGGATTCGAGCCCCGATCTCCCCGTCATCAGCATGCCAGTCTAATACGAGAATGACGCCTTGGCCAATTTGGCCAAGAATCAGATAGACTCCCTACTAGTTTTATTCCCCTCACACTATAAATGTAATTAAATCCGGATGTCCTGGATGGGTGGTAAGACTTGGAACATAAGGACGAGGTGCGTGATGAAATAGTCGAGCTTTCACACAAGCTTATAAATTCATCTCTCATCCAAACCATTTTTATTAAGTGAAAATATAGGGTTATCAAAAAGCCACAATGTAATTAAGCGGATAGATTGAAAGTGACACCGAATTACGCTTTCCCAACTCGTAAAACGAAGACGTTGTTGGTAGATTTTCATAATTGAAGGTAGGACGCAAAGTTGCGGGGACTACGTTTTATTGCTTATAGCATCGTAAACATCTTGACAACACAATTTTACAATCTCCCCCTTCCACCATCTTTCACACCCAACCCACCTACTCCACAGAAAATATAAACCGTTATAAAAAGCGAAACAGTTCTATAAAAAAGTTGAAATATTATGATGGAATCCAGTGAGTAAAAATGGTGTACATATTCAATACAAATATAATTAGTTAGGAATGAAGATGTAAAACAATAAAAGTATTTTTTTCACCTAATATTACCATCTACTAATGTTCTAAGTATGAGTCAGGCTGAATTTATATTAATGTACCCACATTTGCATGAAAGTGGAAATCCATAGAGGAACAACCACCTTCATTACACATAACTAAGATCCGAACACTGCTCTTCCTGTCCTCAGCAGTCCAGTCTATTGGCAGCGTGACGCCTTAGACCAAAGTTATTCAACATGGGGTACACGTACTCCTGAGGATATGCAAAGACAAGGAAGCTTTCCGCAAGAAGAGGTTATTACTGACCAGCGAGCTGAGTTTAGAACTGAGGAAGAAACTGATGAAATGCTACATTTGGAGCATCGCGTTGTGTGGAACAGAAAAATGGATTCTCGGGAAGATGTAAAAGAACATCTTGGGGATCTTTGAAATGTGGTGCTGGAGAAGACTTTGGGAAGACCAGGAGGACCAACGGGGTAACACATGAGGAAGTCCTAGGAAGAGTGAGATGAGAAGAGAACCATTTTGTATGTGATTCTTTAGTACAAAGTAAACTGGATCGATCACATCCTTAAGGAGGAACTGTCTTTTGCACAACGCCACAGAAGGAAGAGTTGACGGAAATAGGAACTTAGGAGGAGGGAGGATTCAAATATTGAATGACTTGAAGGAAAGAAGATTCTGGGAGCTGAAGAAGGAGGCAGAGAAGAAGGGGGCATTGGCGGTCTAGGTTCACTGACAAAAGAAATTAGCTTGTCGTAATACAGAACACATAATAGTAATAATCATAATAGGTATGTTCATATTTGTAGTCCCGGGTCGCTTGGAAACTGTCAGTCCACCCTTGCCTTTGAACTGACGGTAGCCACATTGAGTGTTTTGTTTTTGATCCCGGTCTGAGAGATAATCGCCGAGTAGAGCGGTAGCTAATCAGCGAGAAGGTCTCAATTAAGTAAACAAGCGTGGTGTGAGAACAAGCTCCTGGTCTAAGAGTCGGCCATTGTTGGAGAATATTCCCACGATTATCTCTGATAACACAGGTTCCCTTCTTCGAGGGATAAAATAGCTGGATCACACTACACACGAGACACATACTTTTTTAAATGAAAAAAGGTGATTGTAGTCTTTATGTACACTAAGTACCAGCTGAAATATTTTCTTTAATACACAATTTTTTTTAAAGAAAGACAACTTTATCTATACAAAGCACCTGCCTCAGTGGCGTAGCTAGCTAACGCGCTTGTTTCGTGTTGAGCTAGACTGTCGAGGACGGAGAGATCGAGGTTCGAATCTCGTTCGGGTGAACTGGGGAGGGATTTTCCCTAAATGTTTTTCCACACTTCTTCGACGCACATGTGGGTTCACTTCCTCTAAATTCAATCTTACTAATTCCTAACCCTTTAACGTAATTAGTACTTAAGCATATAACCCGAACGGTTAGTAAGACGAAGTGCTAATTGAATAAATGTTTAATACAAATCGTTCAGTTTTAGTTTTATGTGAAACATTTAATGTCATTTCCTACTTGCATCTTATCTTGACACACTTTAGCACTCAAAGCACTATCACACTTAGACAACAATGTATGGAATGGAAAGAGAGGGAAGAAAATAAATAATTCCTCTAACGAACGGCTCCTTATCTATGTAATGATAACACTTCCCCTCTTCCACCGACGAATGCACACACTCACTCTACTAATTGAGCATGGACAGAATTGACTTGCATTTTAATTTTAATTTTATCTTGTTTCCTATTCTAGACCGACATAATATTTCACGGACTCTTTTAATCTATATCCTGGAAGCAAGATTCCTACTGGCTATTATCGTCAATAAACCAAATAGCCTGAGTTGTAGACGATTAAAACACATTTTACAAGAAAAACTACTTTAGAAATATAAAAATAGCTGTGTGACATTTTAAGACTATTTTTAAAATTGTTAATACATTTATGCTTTGTTCCAATTGTATATCTTTAAAACTCACAGAATAAAAGTTAAATATATTAACACAGCTCCTGTCCTGACTTGACACTTCGCCACAGGTAGCCTCAGTAAGCGAGAAATTGCCGCGCAGGCGTTTAATTCTAAGGCAATATTTGATTAAACAATTGTTTATTTCAAAATATGGTTCACACCAAAATAAAGACGAAAGATTACATCAGGGATCTTTTTCCTTAACAACCCCCTATATTTTGATTTTTATCAAAAGAAAAATGTGTGAGAATATGTGACGTTAACTCATTTCAAACGAATTTCTAAGCATATTTACAGAGCTATTAGACAAAACTGAATATAAAAGGGCTCTATATTTAGCCTTCTTATAACAAATAGAGTTCTTTTTATATTGGATCACAATATAAAATGTTAAGATAATTGAGAACTAGCAGCGAGCTTTCTTTTTTTACCTTGAGATAAGAAGTATTGTAGTCTTCTTTCCTATTTCTTATTGATATGACAAAGGGTGGTTGCAGGTTATGGTCGAAAGGGGGCATAAGATAATATAAACTAGAGAAATATATCCAGAAAACTTTAAAGACCATTGTATTTTAAGCCTTGTGGTTTGACAGCGATTGATACTTTCTCGATGGTAGAGGCGGCCGCCTTAACGTGGGATTTCTGAACTAGCTAATTATATCAGTACACGTATTATAAACTAATTTAAGGTGGGGGTGAAGGGTAACGTGGGAAATGGGCAGTGTTTTAGCTGTTTGTATAGTAAAATATACTTTTGTCCAAAATAAATCGGTAGAAACATAACGATTAATTTTCTTCCCATGGTGATATCAACAGTTGTTGAATATCTAGCAATGGTGGCCTGGTATTTAATGACAACTTTTTCTCTTCATTAAAAAAGTTTCTCATATAATGCCGCTATGTTCCTTACAGATATTCAACAACTGTTGATATCACCATGGGAATAAAATTAGTTTATATGTTTCTATTGGGGTAGTATTTTATTTATTTTGGAATTAAAAATGTTTTGTTATAAAACCTGCAAAAATACTGGTCTCTTTTAATGTTCCCTACACTCCCACCTTAATTCTAGACCCGACACAACATCCAGTCCTTCAGCCGTCACTTTCTCACTCTCAAACGTGAATCCCAAATTTTTACAATTATTGATACATTTTTGGTTCACATAGAGCAGTGTTTTTCAACCTTCTTGAATATGTGACCCCTTTACAAGTAAAACAATTCTGGCGACCCCCTGGACGTAATAAAAGTATATCAGTGATTTCAAATAAGACGTATTTGGCATTGTTGGGCGGGGTGAGGTGGAGTGCGCGCGCAGGTGGTTGAAGGTCAACGGTCAGAGGCCACATAGAAACAATCGTTTGTCAGTTGTCAGAGTAAGCCAGCGTGTAATGTCGTAATGGAGAAGTTTCTAAAAAGATCTGCGCAGCCTTCCACGTCTAGTGCAAGTGGCAGTAGCGGAAGCGAGTCAAAACCGAAAAAAAATAGACTTTATGACGACAATTATTTGAAATATGGTTTTACTGTAATGAATAATAAACCTCAATGTGTAATTTGCGGTGAAGTATTATCACGTGAGAGTATGAAGCCATCAAAGCTTATGCGTCACCTCTCAACTAAACATAACAAGGATGCTGATAAACCGTTACATTTCTTCGAACGGAAGCTGAAAACCTTTAACCATCAGCAAACTACTATGATTCAGGTAATAAACTAGTATTATTTGTTGTTTAAAAATAATATTATGCGAGGCCTTTCATAAGAAACCTAGCAATATCCATTTTTTAAATTTAATAATTATTCAGGAAAATAAAAAATTTGCCATTCCAATAAATTCACAGTCGTTTGTTGTTAAGGTTTTGAGAAATACTTATCATCATCTATTCGAAATTCCATACAAATCTAAAGATTAAGATTTTTCAATATTACCCAAAGAATTAATCTAACTTTAATATCCACCTCATTTTTCATCAAATACATCTACAATAATTGAAAATTCTAATATATATTGATATAATAGTAAAATTCATATTAAAGGTTTTTTTTAATCTTATTTTAGGTATCCAATGTCAATGAGAAAGCGTTATTAGCTAGCTACCGAGTCGCATACCGAGTCGCTAAAGCTGGGAAGCCACACACAGTTGCCGAGAATCTTATTATGCCTGCAGCCCTGGATATGGTTGAGATTATGTTAGGTAAGCAGGAGGCAAACAAGCTAAAAAGCATACCACTTTCTGATAATACTATTGAACGCAGAATAAACGATATGGCCGGTGAC
The DNA here is from genome assembly GCA_902151455.1 of Timema bartmani. Classification (NCBI taxonomy): domain Eukaryota; kingdom Metazoa; phylum Arthropoda; class Insecta; order Phasmatodea; family Timematidae; genus Timema; species Timema bartmani. The sequence goes on from CABFWB010000820.1 coordinate 156,542, forward strand.
ATTCGAGAACAATTAATCGAAAAATTAAAGAAGAGCCCACATTTTGCTCTGCAGTTTGATGAGTCGACTGATGTTGCAGATTGTGCGCAATTTGTGGTATTTGTGCGTTTCGAAGCAGATGAAAGTATTAATGAAGACATTTTATTTTGCAAAGCACTTCCTGCGAACACTACTGGCCAGTATTTGTACGACACGTTTTTAGAAAGCACTCGCGACTACGAGATTGATTGGACAAAATGTATCGCTATTTGTAGCGATGGCGCTAAAGCTATGACTGGCAATCAAAGCGGGCTCGTTGCGAAATTAAAATCAATAATGCCAAATGTTTCATGGACACACTGCTTTCTTCATCGGCAAGCTCTGGCAGCAAAGGTTTTACCTTCTGATTTGAATGATGTACTGAAAGAGGTGATCAAAGTTGTGAACTCTATTAAAGGTAAAGCTTTGCAAACTCGACTTTTTAGAGTAATTTGTGAAGACATGGGTTCGCTCCATAAAAATCTCCTTTATCATACAGAGGTCAGATGGCTATCAAAAGGAAATGTATTAACACGAGTTCTGGAACTAAAAGCTGAATTGTTATTGTTCTTACAAGATCATAAATTTGAATATGCGAATTACTTTTGTGACCCTGTTTGGCTATTAAAATTAGCATTTCTCGCTGATCTTTTTGACCACCTAAATATTTTAAACAAGAGCCTCCAAGGGAAAGAAGAAAATATTCTAACGGCCAAGGATAAAGTCAAAGGATTCCTCACAAAACTTCGTTTGTGGTCAACGTCTTTGCAAAAATTGATGTATGATTCTTTTCCTTGCGTTCAGAAGATTGTCGAAGAAATTTCAACGGACCAATCGTTAGTAGTAAGTTCTCACATTCCTTGCATGATACAGAGCTTGCATGATTTGGAAAAAAGATTATTAAGTTACTTTCCAGAACTGAACTCTGACGCTGACAATGGGCATAGATGGATACAAAATCCTTTTTTGGATATGTCAGTACAACTAGCTGATCTGACCACGAAGATGAAAGAAAATCTTATAGATGTTGCAGCTGACGGCATGCTTAAAATGGAATTTAATTCGCAAAAGATTGACGTCTTCTGGATGAAGAGAAAAGAAGAATATCCAGAGCTGGCAAGGGAAGCTTTGAGATTATTAGTGCAATTCGCCACTTCCTACCTATGTGAATTAACTTTCTCTTCAATGGTGAACATAAAAACTAAGAAGAGAAATAGACTCCAATTAGAAAATGATTTGGTTATTTGCGTCTCAAAAATAGAACCACGATTCGACAAATTATTAAAAAATAAACAGGCACAGCCTTCTCACTGAAATTATTCTTGTATCTTTAATGCAGTGTAGATTGTAGAACCTATATTTAAAAATAAACTTTTCTCTGAAATTGTTTTATTTTTATTGTAGTGTAGGACCTACACTTGCTTTTTATTTTACCTGGCTTGCGACCGCGACCCTCCCATCAAGCCTTTGCGGCCCCCCTGGGGGTCGCGACCCACAGGTTGAAAAGCACTCACATAGAGAATTGAATCCTTGACCCTTAGCTCCGTAGACAGACGTGATACTGACTGCTCTACGGTGTTGGTCAAATAGCTGTTTAAATTGGGAGAGGGGGGGAGAGATATGTTTATACAGAAACAGTTTTTCAATGCATCTAGACCTAATAAATGGGAGAGTTATTATAAAATATTAAAGACAAAATTGAACAAACCAAATTTACCTAGACAATTTTGCTCTTTTTAAAGTTATCGTTAAATTGCCATAATTATTATTAATATTCTACTCACTTAAATATATATTACTAACTTCTTTAGAATTTTATTTACGTCATCATCGGATGGCTGGCTGATAAAAAGGCTTCAGTCTCGTCTAGTTTTCCAATGACAAGGAGGTTGATGTTCTAAATCAGGCTGTGTTGGTCGAGATTTTTTCTTTTCCCTAAGCAGTCGCCTGATTTCGATCCATGGAATTGTGGGTATATTACATCCAAATTCTTCCTTACCGATCTTTACCACATGAATAATAAGCCCTTGGATTATTTGGGAGGATAGTAAATACGTGTTATAAAATGATAAATACTGGATTAATGTTCTATAAATCAATACCGACGAGTTTCATTTCCATGATATATAAATTTGTAGTTTCTCAGATTTTTACAAATAAACTTGCCTACTTTTGTTCACGTGGTCCAATAAATATCTTATTTTCTTTATTTAGCACCGCGTCTTACTACCCGTTCGGGTTACACGCTTAAGTACTAATTACGCTAATGGGTTAGGAGTTGGGAAGATTGAATATAGAGAAAGTGAACCCGCATTTGCGTGGAGGGAGAGTGGAAAGCCATTTAGGAACCCCCCCCCCCAGNACCGAGATGATTGAACAATGATTGAAAAAAACCTACTCAACTGTGGTGTGTCATATATAAAAGTAAATACATATATATATAAAAGAAAATATGGTTGTGAGCTCAAAAAAAAAATATATATATCGCTCTCCCTTTTTCACGTTGGTCGCAAATCGGCAGCGTCATGGCCTGACCACCCACGCTGCCGGAACTAATTTAAGAGCGCATACCTTTCAAGAATGACCGGCGTATTAATTATAGTACCTAGAATAGAATCTTCACACCGTAACGCATATAGTCAGCCGTGTATGATTATAATTCTAAAGATCCACCAGCATCAGTGTTCAAGATGGCTAAGCAGTCAAACTCTCAAAAGCCCGAAAAGATGAGCATACAGACTTAACCTAAAGATATTATTGTCTGGATTGTTGGTAACGTGGATGTTGGGGATCGAGCCCCGGATAGGTTTGCTGAGGGTAGCTATTCATAAAGTTTTTTTCACTCTATCTCCACGCAAAGAAGGGTACACTTATTCTAAATTTTATATGTCTCATTCCTAAGCCTCAAGTGTTAGTAAATAGGTAGCTAGATGTGGAGCAAATATGTATTATAGCTAAAATTATGTTTATATATTAGGGACGGGAGGAACAGTTTCATTGGAGTAAATATTTTGTCTATTCTAGAGTCTCTAATATTGAAATGCACCCCCATATTTTGAGGGTCATTAAAAAAGAAATTTCCATGAGGAATCATTGTCCAACAAATGCAATAGGACATATCACATGGCCAGAAAGAAAGCCACTGACTTTTAAACAGGTAATAACTATGCTATTTTTATTAATATAGATGTATATATTGATGAAAGCTATGTTTTCTTAATATTTTGGTATAGGGATGAACATTATTTTAATATTCTATACATTTTATGAAATAAAGTAAAACTAGTTGGTAGCATCTTATAATTTAATGTTTTACAAAATTGGCACAGAACAAATTGTTCACTAAAACAATATTTTAACCTTTTTTGGGATAGTACGCTATATTTTTTTGCTTGGAAAACAGACAACATTAATCCAATTTCTCTTTTTTATCATTCGTATATGTCTCCTTCTTAATTAATTAAAATTAAGGAGTTCAAGGTTATATATCATTAGATAATGGATATTTATAGTAAAAAAAAACAAAACGGATCAGTCCAATGAAAAAACAATACCACTTCCATACACAGACACAAAAACAACTAAACGTCACAAATGACAAACAGATTTTGGTCTTCCTTACCTTGGCATCTCTCGATTTTCTTCTCGTTCCCATTTATAGAATGAAAAGCCAGCTGATATAAATCAAAACAATTGATTATATTTCAATTTTCCTAACATCCTTATACCGGTGAAGCAAGATATTTGAGAGATTTACTCGTTCATTTCCTGGATGAAGTAAAAAGAAAATAGGGAATGGGAGAGTTGTGGTGATGGGATGTAGGCCTGTAGAAATAGGGATGGAAAAAAATAAATCAATTCGATGTTTTTTGACCAACGTTGGCAGTCCACTTCCATAAGGATAATAATACCAAGAGAGAAAGGGATAAGTTTGAGTTAGCCAGAGCATCGGAATGAGGCCTAATAGATCGATAGTCTTTTTCTCTCTCCGGGCAGCCATCTCCCCCAGATTGGCTACTTGTATTAAGGTAAAAGCTTTTGTTGCCTACCACCCCCTCCCTACTCCCTCTCTTCATCTCACACCGACCAACACACCCTCTCCAAAAACACAACAACAACAACAACACAGAGAGAACTCCAGAGGATTGGGTGAAGTATAATATCTCCTTCTAGCAGTGCTCTTCTGTTTCCTAGCTCCGGAGTTCGTTTGAGAAGTGGAAGAGAAAGCGTGGAAAAAGGGGGCGTATGCTTCAAGCCTTGTATTATTCTCTAAACCCTCCCCCCCCCACCTCCCNCATTTTCCTTGGGGTTTGATGTGACTATTTGTAATGTCTATAAATATCGCTAGCAGACCTTGCTCTAGCAACATAAACCGTTTAGAATGTGGACGAATCGCAGAAAAATATGTTGTCTCTTTCAGATGCAAAACAATTCAAATTTGGTAGGGGCTCCAATGTTATTGTGGAATGGAAGTTTTTATTTTTTTTTATTAGTAATTTATGCTACGTGACCACATAGCTATATTAATGTTGAAGGGATGATAAGTGGTAAAAAAAATATTAGAATGTGTATCCCGAATTTTCATGTAGGAAGAGTTGTAAGCCATACAGGGGAAAATACCCTTTATATAGCCTTCATAGATTCAAACCCAAACCTCTCCATCACCTAAAAAAAAACCCACAGATAAAATGAGACTGACACCTTTGTCCACGTACTCACCGATGCGTGCTACTTTAGAATTTTGTTACATTGTAATTTTTCATAAAGAAGAACATTGTCTAACAGCTATACAAATTTACTAGATCTATCTTCACACATTCATACGTCATTACATCTGATCTACAGATCAATATATACTATCAATACCTTTAAAATAACACTAATAATTAAGTAGAATTTTATCAATCTTGACTGCAAAATAGATATGTTTGTATTTTCTAAGAGTACCTTCCTATCAAAATCTTATTGTAATTTTTAAGTCTTTAGTTTTTTTTTATTTAGAAAAGGTACACATGATAATGATAATAATAATAATGATTCACATTCCATGTGGTCCACATTTAAGACGTGTACATAATTACAAGCTGATATCACGTTGAGTGGGTTCTTACGGTGACGTTATTACCAGAATAAATTTAATAAGTTACGGAGTGAGCACACACATGTTTTAGTTTCTATATTTGTACGCTCTGGTTCCTGTACTGGCTAGTAGTGAGAGTGTGAGGTTAAGAAGAACATTTTAAAAACACAAACTTTTTTTTTGTCGACGTAAATAACAATTTAATATATTATTAGTGTTATTTTATAGGTATTGATAATATATATCCAAATTGAAGGTAATATGATATAATATATGAATGAATGAACATTGTTTTAGTAACTTTTGATGCTGTCAAAAAAAGTTTCCTCCTATTTGAAACAGACTGTTGTTGTGATTTAATACTTTCTAAAGTAGAATAATGTGCAAATGCTACAATTTTGTAGAAATTTAAGTAATATTTTCTTAAAGAGGGAATGTAAAAACAAACTCTTAATGAAGAAGAAAAAAAGTTCACAATTTAATCGATTAGCCTTCAACTAATTTCTCCAGGAGTAAAGATTTCAACCAGATTCTGCAGTTACAATCTTAAGATTTTTTCTTTTGATTTCAAGTTGAAATTTATCCTATAATTTTTCCTTGGATTTGAAGTTGATATTACTCCTTAGTAATCAAGCTAGTCAGAAAATAATAAACACTTTATTCAATAATACATTAAATTCATAGATAATAACCGTAGTTCACATTGTTAAAGACGTCTGTCTTGCAGTAGATGTCAATATTTAAATATATGGGTCCTAGGTACTCAATCAATTGCTTAGAATTTTAAATTAAAAACACTTGTCATAAGTTTTTAAATGAAAAACTCTTTGAACAACCGTCGTATTTATTTTTCTTTGCACTGCGTCTTACTAACCGTTCGGGTTATACGCTTATGTACTAATTACACTGATGGTTTAGGCAATATGAAGGATATATTAATAGGAAGTGTAACAGCATTTGTGTGAAGGGAGAGGGGAAAAATATTTTGGAAAAAGCCACCCTCGGTACATCAGGCCGAGATTCAAACTTCCATCTCCTCGTCATCAGCAGCCTATCCTACTGCAAGAGTAGCGCGTTAGACCATGCGGCCACCGAAGCGGGTTCCGTTGTATTGAAATGAATAACCCAATTAAAATACTATGTACTGTAAATACAGTGTTTGACCTATTTTAAAACAATGTCCTTGCCAAATCTCGTTAATACTGGACATTGCATTTGACAATTATCGTGGGTCAAATATCCAGACAAACAGATAAATGAAAAGTCAAAGGTTAAAGTTGGGAATGTAGGGATTGCGAGAAAAGGACAGTGTTTTTGCAGTTTTTATATTTAAAAAAAATTGCTTCCCATAGTAAATAACATATTTCTCCTGTAGAAACATAGAGTTTAATTTTCTTCACAAGGTGATATCAACAGTTGTTGTTGAATATATGTCATGACCATAGCGACATTAGATGATAAACTTTTTAAATGAAGATAAAAAGTTGTTATTAAATTCCAGGACGCCCTTGACAGATATTCAACAAATGTTGATATAACCACGTGAAGAAAATTAAACTCTACGTCTATACTGGAGCAATATTTTAATTATTTTGGGCAAAAGAAGTTTTGATATAAAAATTGCAAAAAAACTGTTGTTTCCTATATCCCTTAAACGCCCACCTTACGTTATATATAACATTACCTACAAAATAGTATCACAACCACACCCAAGAAAATATGAGTACGTTTTATTTCAAATACTACCATATTCATTTCGATTTGGACATAGCAGCAAAATAGATGTACTAAAATTATGAAAATAAAACGTTTCATTCAAAATCAATATTGGCATCTTAATTAATAATGATATGACTGAGTTGGCAAAACACACACACACATATATATAAGACTAAAGTCTATAGCAATAATCTTCTCTAAGTATTTAATCTATTTTAATATTTAAAGAATAATCAGATAAAAGTGTTTTTTTTCTCTAACACCACGTTTTACTAACGGTTCAGGTTATACGCATATATAACAATTACGCTAGTGAGTTAGGGATAAAGAAGGTTAATTTAAATGAAGTGTATCCCCATTCTCGGGGAGTGAGAGTGGAAAACATTTTTTAAACCTTAATACACCCAACCGGGATTCAAACCCTGATATCTCTATCATTGGGAATCTAGTTTAACATGAGAGGGGCGCCTTATACTATGCGTCCACCGAAGCAAGTTATATAGAAGATATTATATAGACCCCGTTTTTACCTACCAGGTAACATGTTTGTTTCAAATATTAACATTTGACAAATCTAATACAAAGTAAATATAATAAATAAAGTATTCGTAAATATTTTGAATGTGTTCAATGAATTGCTACAATAACTTCACTATGAATTTATTGTATTATGAAAAATTTGTACGATTCAAAACTGCAAATGACCTATAAAAAGAATTTAAAAAAAAGGAAGTAAACAAAAGAGTCTGAAATTTGGGTACGACAAACCTTATGAGGTCACAAAGCTCCCAAATACTCCCGGTCGATATTAGATACAGGTTGTGAAACCTTAAGTTTGCCTTAAACTTGTTTTATTCTCTCAACATAATCACAAAGAATCTGGATATTTCTGAATAATATTCAAATAGCTACTTGTTTAGGCTCGTTTTCAGATGCATTCATTCCAAACCATTTGTTCTGCAGCTATCTTTGTTCTAAATGGGGTGTCAATTTTGAGATCTGTAGCATATGTATTTTGACTTTTTATCCAAGCTAATTCCCTTAGTCGACTTCGGTGGTCTTGGGGTAGTGTGCTCACCTCAGAACCCGATATTCGTGGGTTCAAACCCAGCCGAGGTCGACGGACATTTCTTATGCGATAGGAACCCATAGTACAACTTCCTTAGTAGGGCAAGTAAAGCCGTCGGTCGCATGTCGATTGTGGTATGTAAATGAACCCTCGAAGGTATGAGAAAATACATTTCCTAGCAAAATTAGTAAACTCTTTTATTCTAGCTCATAGAAATTCTCGTGTGCTGTTATAATTAGTTGGATTAGAAATTGCACGTTAAATAGCTCAACTAGACATACATACTTACATACATACCTATTCACCCCGTGCCCTTATGGGGTAGGCAATAAACTGTGCTGATAGCTCAAAAAACAACTCCGTACTCTTAATCGATCCTCACTAACTTTCTCCACACTTCCCTATCCTTGCAAACTCCCTTCGCTTTAACAGCATCCATACACCAAGTCACACATGCTCTTATATTCTTTAAACTCTTAATGTTTCTCCTTTCCACACATTCATCCACCACATTTAGCCACGTATTACATGGCCTTCCCCTTCCTTTTGATCCACACACTCTACCTTCATATATTTGCCTCGTCACTCGATTCACACTCATCATCTCAACATGCCCAAACCAATGTAAGACACTTCGTTCACATGGACCTATTGCATCCCCTTTCAAACAACACCTTTTCAGCACTAAATCATTACTGACTGTCCATACCAATCTTTACACATACATTTCTTGGATAAAATAAATAATTCCTTTATATTTAATTTTTATATTTGTATAATTAGACCTTACGCGTTTAAGATGTTGCCTACATACTTGATTATTTAAAAGCTATTTTACAAAGTAGGTTGGATCTTAATCTGACCCACATAGGCGTGCCAAGCACGTTCATACTTAGGCACCAATATAAAAATTAGAAAAAGTAAGAAGAAAAAAATATCACACTGCGATGCCTCTTGTCTACGTGATAATAGAACCACCCCTCTTCCTCTGACGAGTATACACACTCACTATTATTTGTTCCTGGACAGCATAGACTTGTATTTCAACATTACCTTTTTATTGCTTCCTATTCTAGATAGACATATGTTTCCACGGATCTTTTTTTAATCTACATCCTGACAGGAAGATTCCTACACGAAATTTTAGTGAATTGACAAAATATCCCGAGTCGTAGACGATTTAAAATGATATTTTCACAAAATAAACTATTTTAAAATGAACGAATTAATTTAGTAACAATCTAATCCTACTTTTAGAATTATTAAAAAAAGTATGGTTTTATTTTCAATGCTGTATCTTTAAAACTCGTTGAATAAATATTAAATACATTTGCATTTTGACTTGCCGCTACGTCACAGATAGGCAACGTAGTTAAGAAAAACAAACTCGAAACATGGTAAGTAAAATCTAAAATTATATATCAACATGTTTAGGTGTAAGTAGTGAGAACTAGTAGTAGAAATGTGAGATGTATAAAATGTAGAAAGTAATTTCTTACGTAAAATCTTACAACTTTTTAATTGAAATGGATTCAATATACATGTACACATTTTAATCCCGCCCAGTAGCTCTAATGCTAGAAATTCAAATGAGTTACAATAAATATATATTAAATGATTCCAGCTATATTTTCACGTTCACATATGTTAATACTTCAAAATAATAATCAAAGTATTTCTCAACGGTTCGTTGTAATTCAAAAATCTAAAATATTTACCGTAAATTTTTCCAGTTGAAAACTAACCGGAAAAATTTTAATAACTACCTATGAGTATCCCACACAGTTGGTCACGTGTTCTAAAATGTCAAGATGGACTTAGACTGAACTGCTACTAATGAGGAAGGCCAAGCTTCGAATTCCGATAGGATCCATTGGGTACTTTATTGATATGAGATTTTTCACTGCGGGTTTTCTCATTCTCTCTCTCTCCGTGATAATGTGGGTGCATTTTCTCAAATGTGTTCTAGCTCGTTCTTTGCTACTTAGCTCAAGTCGTTAAGGGGGCCACTTACTTATTCGCTGAAAACGCACGTCCAAAAATATCCCGATTATTAATAAGTGATTTTTTTTTAAGGATTCACACCAAGCTGGAGGTGAAAGATGTTCCTATAAAATTTGAAAAATCCCATTGTAATTTTTGTAATTAAAAAAAATTAACAATAAGATCAAATTAGCTCGTATCAACTACCTACTAAGCAAACTGTTGCATATTTGAGATAAAATTATATGGTTGTAAACAAAGATATAACCTACTTCAAACAAATACAATAATGTTAAAGAACAACAACAAGAAAATTCTAATATTATTATTTTAGCAGTTTCGCAGTTTCATATCTGCTATTCCTGTAAGAAATGCATCGGTCGGAGGATAATTCACTTCAATTAGATGACGTTCAGATTTACGTTTAAATGCACTCATCGATATTTATTTATTTATTAAGGTGGCCGCATCGGTTGGCGAGAAAGTATCAATCACTGTTCGCCCAGACGGTGTAAAATACAATGGTCTGTATTGTTTCCTGGAACTACTTCTCTATTCCCTCTAATCTAATACTCCCTTGCGCCTTTCACCTACAACCACACTTTGTCATGTCAGTAAGAAATATGGTAAAGAAAACTACGAAACTTTTTATCTCAAGGTAAAGAGGAAAGCTCGCTGCTAGCTCTCAAATATCTAAACATTTTCTGAAACTAGTTTATAAACAAAATCACTGTATTTGTTAGAAGAAGGCTAGCTCTATAGCTTTTTTCATCAAGCCTAGTCTCATTGTTCCGCAAATATGTTTAAAAAGCAGTAAAAAATTATCTAGTGAACCATTTCTACATATCGTTTTCTATTGATAAAAACTAAAACTTTAAGGTTTTTAAGTAAAAAGAGCCTTGAAGGATTATCTCTTCTTTATTTTGGCATGAACCATATTTTTAAATAAAGCATCATAGAATAAAATATTGCGCTATAGCTGAAAGTATGTGTGGCAATTTCAAGCTTACCAAGGTGGGCCCCTTAAGTGACATTTTGCTGGGGTAACCGTGACTTCAGACAACCTCGTCTAAAACAACCGCACAGTAAGGGTTCGGCCAGACTGACAAGCGTGCGAGCGAGCGAGCGACTGAACGACTGCATGACCAAACTGGTGAGCGAGCGAGTGATTAGCAGATAGCTCTCAATAGTTGTTGACGAGGAGGCTCCGAATCTTGGCTCAGTTAACTTAGGATAGTTTTTGACGAATGATTTATTGTTGTGGTTTTCCTATCCTCTCTCCGGGCTAATAGTGATTCTTGTTTGTAAAGGCCTACTTTGATAATATTGAAGTATTTTAACATATAAGTTATATATATATATATATATATAACATATAAGTTATATATATATAGTTTATTATCCTACCTATTAAATTAGGCCATTAGTAGAAAGTGTGCTAAAACTATCGATAATCATTTAAAAATAAATGGTACGGCACACCGCACAGACTTTCTCTCTCTTTCTATAAACTCGTAAGATTTCTGAACGGAATAATGTACATTGTATCATCACCACTCCACATAAGAACACGCATAAAATAATATACAATGATATAGAATCAATGAGAAAAGAGGCGCATCTTTGTCCACCTAAGAAAATTTCAAACAGTTTAATGTCTTCCAAAAGGGTCAACACTTCGTATTAAAATTTCGATTTCTGGTTAAAATTTTAACATTTTAAAAGACGTTGCAGATCTTCAAGTCATCGCATTGATATTTAATTATTCATTTATACATTTTGACCAATAAAAAATGTAAATATTGACTATTGAGTCTAAAATGGAGATAGATCATTGCT
>CABFWB010000820.1:172986-210518 GCA_902151455.1 Timema bartmani
AGAAACTTTTTTTTTTTTTTAGCAAGATGATCATTGAGTATAAAATGGCTTGCTTTCAGGCTGATAACCATCTGCATGATCTCCTAATGCTCAATTTCTACTCGTCGCGTTGAAGCTTTCCATGGACCATTACCATCGATCTCCTAGGAAAATAGATGTTGATAAAAGACAAGAAAGTTGCCAGTGATAACAGCCATTCCCTAAATGACTTTTTTTTTTCTCCTCTTCAAGGCTCAACAAGTATTCCATTACTGATGAAATATATCGTGTTTTTTCTAATAAACATCTAGGATAACTAATTTTTATAACGTTTGCAATATCAAGGTAGTATTTTCGTATTTGCAAATCTTGTAAATTAAAAATTGAGCCCGTGACTTAGTTGGGATTAACTTACAAAACAAATAGACCTAAAACTTTATTGAATATATAAAAAAATATTGGGCTGTATCAACTATTATATAAAAACAAATCTTTATTTTATCTAAAACGCTCGTATCTTAAAATAATCAGAATCGTGGAAAAATTATTTATATAATATAATATAATATAATATAATATAATATAATATAACATAATAATAGAAAATAGAAATAGTAGCTGAATGCTAAGATTAGTTGTTATGCATTCATTATAATCTTAACATATTATGTTAATTTATAAATTAATGGTTTGGGGTCTGGTCGTTAAGGTAGAAGTGTAGGTAAAGGGAGTTAAGGGCAGTGTTTATATCATTTTAAAGTCAAACTTTTTTATATAAAAATTAATCAAATATTGCTCCAGTAGAAACATAGAGTTTAATTATCTTCACATGGTGTTATCAATAGTTGTTGAATACTTGTCACGAGCGTAGTGGCATTAAATGACAAACTTTTTAAATGAAGAAAAAAAGTTGTAGATAAATTCCAGGACATCCTTGACAGATATTAAAGAACTGTTGATAACATAGTGTGAAGAAAATTAAACTCTATATTTCTACTGGACTCATATTTGATTCCTTTTGCCCAAAAGAGTTTTATATAAAAACTGCAAAAACATCAGTGATTTCTTGCGTACTCTACACTCCCACCTTAATTTTGTTCTATAATCATTATGGAGATGAATCACCAATAAACGGTAAGATACCTCTAAAACAAATTCTAAATTTAAACTTGCAACAAAAAAAAAAATTATATTATTCAAATCTTAAATCAAACACTTCCTTCACTCCTCAAAAAGGGACTTGAGTTTATTTAGGGTTCAAAATTTGAGAGGGTCCAGACCCTAAGAAAATATACATATATATTTCAGCGCACTTTACTACTGATCCAACCCACTTAGGTGGCCACATGGTCTGACGCATGACTCTCGTGTTAGAGTAGACAACCAAAGACAAGGAAATCATGGTTCGATCCCAGTCGGGTGCACTGATGGTGATTTTTCCTAAAGGATTTTCCAATATCTCTTCATGCAAATACGAGTGCACTTCTTCTAAATTAAAACCCTTCCTGATCCAAAACACATTAATGTAATTAATATACATGCGTATAACCCGGTGCCACCCGGTGCTAATAAAATAAAAAATAAAAACAAATACTACTGATCTGGAATATCTTACTTTAATCATGCTATTGGGATAGAGATGAAGAATGTGAAGATTGGGAAGGTAGAATTTACAAGAAATATATCTGCATTTGCGTGGAAAGATAGCGGTAAATCATCTACGAAAAAATATCCTTGGTAAACATGACCATAATTCTAGCTCTGACCTTATAACATCGGAAACTGACTAGGCGAGCTCAACGGTTTCTTGACGTGTCCGCCGATGCAGCTCCTTTAGAAGTTACAATCATTACATTATTGTATTTTGGTCTTGTCTGGTTTGCCGGGTTTGGACTTTGAATCCTGATCAGGCGTAACTAGGTAGTTTTCCTTTAATGGTTTCACACTCTTCCTCCAAGTAAATTGGTGAATATTTACTCTAAATTCTCACTAAATTACTATTCCTACCTCACTAGCTTAAATATCTGAATAGGCCAGATAGCTATGAAAAAATGTGCAAAAATAATAACTCTGTTTTTAGATATTTTAAAAAACACCTTGTACAAAAATTTTATACTTAATTTGACTAATTTGTATGTACTACATGACTCTTCTTCCCTACTAGCTCTGTGGCATTAATAACTTGAAAGCTCATTGCCGCACTTACAAAAGTATGCCACCTATCCCTATCGTGAGCTAGTTCTACCTCATTACACCCTATCTCTTTCAGGTCCATTCTAATGTTATCCTCCCATCTGCGTCTAGGTCTTCCCAATGGTATCTTCCCATTGTGTTTGCCAGTCAGTACCCTGAGCACGGTTCTAGAATCTCCCATTCACGCTTCATGTCCTTCACACCGTAATCTACGATACTTTACTATCCTAACAAAGTCTTGTGATGCTTACAAGGTATACAACTAATAATTTTGTAACTTCCTCCACTCCCAGTATCCTCATCCCTTTTTGGACCAAATATAATAACTACCTTGTTTTCAAACGCCCTAAGTTTCTTTTACACATATCTTTTTTTTTTTAAATAGCTATATAACGCTCCCAACGTTGGTAGTAAGAAGAATTCCCCTTTTCTTTCTTTCTTCTCGTGGAAAACAATGTTTCATTCTTCACTGCTGATATTTCTTCAACATCTTTCCTATGGACCACTTTCCTTAACGCAGTCCAATGTGTAGTTATATCTGGGGGAGGGTAATATTTCACGACCGTGGTTGGGGAAATTTATGAAGTAGTCTGGACGCTACCCACCCTTACCTGCCAACACGTGATAGTGTGTATAACCTATGCAGCACGGTAGGTCCACACTACATTCTTTTATCCATTTTTAAAAGCTTTCTTTATAAAATCTCTCTCTTTATCTTTTAAAAATGAATATCCGACTGCATGCTGTAAAATAGATTTAATTTCACAATATATTATCTACTTGATAGAAGTTCATTGATTAGAAATCTTTTATGTCATTTTACCACTTATAACGTAAGGTCTGTAATTAAATGTATATATATTTCTCCAACTTTATGTTAAAACTTATATTTATTATTTAATAAGGCTGCACTGAAACTAAATAGTTCTTAAATAAATTTTTAAAACGTTTAAACGGCAAGTCTAAATTATAACTCACCTGTATTACTAATTTGATAGAAGAAATTCAAGCCGGCCACTGCAGCGGAAGGGAGCTATTAATTTCACCAATCATCAAGTTATAGAGCACTGAAAAAGATTACGTGACGGCATCACACTCTAGTGGGACTATTGTAAACTGTAAGTTTGGTGATAAGGTTTACAAGCTGACGTCATAGGCTTTTAAAGCGTTTTAGTAAATATTTATTTCAAACAGGTGATCCTAGAATCCGATGTTTCGTATCCAAAAAATAGCTGTCAGATTTTTGAACCATTGGAGACTTAAAGAAGAGAATCTAAACATTGTTTTTATGTGTTTACCTGGACATTTTACATCGAAATTTATTTTTTTACTTTAATTCCGAATTTCCTATATTTTTTTCCCTAAATAATTATGTTCTGCTGAGCACAGGATTTAGTTTGAGGCTCGCAAAGGATGCTGATCTGACGGCAAGAGATTATAAGAGGAGGTTGGTGCCGAAGTTTTCGTAAAGACAGGACGTATGGGATTTGGCTCCTGAGTTTTCATACGTTTTTCCACCATCAAAATTAACTTACTGGCACCGAAAACCACTTTAAGATGACGATAAACCTTACTACGATGACAGCGAATTGATTGGAGGACAGTCTCTACCTAGATATTAGTAAATTCTACATTTCTTTTATCACATACTCCTTACGACCTACCTACGAAACTTTGACACGAGTCATTTTACTATTACATATGCTTTCTTCGATTTAATATATGAAGTAGAGGTGAATATGAGGTCTCTGACGTATGATGTAGTTCAACGAAGAAGAATTTCTAATTCAAAAAAACACTCATTTGTGAGCTACACTTAATTTGAAGGCTAGAACCAAAATAATAAAATTCCTATATAAAGTTTGAACAGAATCCACCAAACAATTTCAGATCCTTGGCCAGGGACAAACAGACAGACGAAATGGTAAAATCCACTTTTTTGGGTTTGGATACACATTAAACGTATACACGGATTAATCATAATCTTGAGATGGAAAATTTTCACAATTACAATACTTTCCCTTGATATGAGAAAGTAAGAAAGCATATTGAAAAACATTTTTGTCGTAGTCTAGTGGGATAGTGGTCGATTTTTTAGTTTCACAAAAAAATGATCTACACTGTATTTATTTAAGAAAGTAGAAATTAAAATAGAACGATCCACACCAATATAACACACACCTATATAGTGCGTTATAAGGACATTGATTAGATATGTTTATTTTGCTCTTACAATACATTAGAATTTATATTTAGGACGGACGACTGGAGTTTACAATATTTTTTTAAAGATAGGTTACAAATTATAAATCGACAAGAGCTCAATTTCAGGCATAGCTATTATTCTTAGACATTTTATTTATTTTAGTATTTTGATTGTATATAACACGAACGGGTAGTAAGACGTGGTTCTAATACTATATAGTATTTTGATTTGATATTTCATATTCATACCTTATGCAAGTTTTAATACAAGTTTTCATTTAAAATGTATTAAGTTTTTTTATAGATAGCATGACATCAAAGAAGGCAAGGTTTAAGGAGAGAGGAGCTTAGGAAGAAGGAGGATTCAAATATTGGATGACTTGAAGGAGAGAAGAAAATTCTGTAAGCTCAAGGAGGAGGCAGAGGACAGGACGCACATGTGGTCTAAGTTCACTGACAAAATAAATTGACCTGTCTTGAGATAGAACACCCAATATAAGATAACACAGGCTCATTGCCTACCTGTAGTGTAGCGGCAAGTCAAGATAGGCTCTCCCATGTTAATGTATCTACGTCATAATCGGTGAGTTTGGAAGATATTACATTTAAACAAAAACCACAAATTCTAAAATAATTCTAAAATAATCTTAAATTGCACCAAAATTATAGTTCAATCGTCAGGTACTTTTTGTGTTCATTAATTTATAAACGCACTTTTTAAATTTATTTGGGAAGTTAACAAAATGGCCAACATAAATCTTCCTATCAGGAAGTAGATTAAAAATATTCGTGAAATCATTTGTCTATTTCTTTCTTCCTTCTATTTCTATTTAATACATTAATGTTTGAGTATGATAGTGATTAGAGCGCTTATGTGCGTCAAATTAAGATGCAACACTTTTGTTTTTTACAAAATACAAGTTGATGACGTCATTAAACACAGAATTTAATGTTTTATTGTCGTTACAATATTTCTACTTACCCAACAGTGACAGATTCAGGAATACCATTTCCAGTCTTATCTTCCAATGTTGATCTTTCCCTTATTTTCCTTCCATAACTTCGATTAAAAATAAAGAACAAATGAAGGACGGTATTTAAAATAGCGGAAAAGGAAAGAAATTTAATTAAAACAATGTTGCAAGCACACAAAAGTTTTATTGAGCGAGTCAAAAACCGAGTAAAGAAAGGAAGAGCTTTTACAAAAGTTGAAAAGAAAGAGATGAGAAATTAGTAGCTCAGAGAAAGAGGAATTTTACCAACCACTGAGATTTTCTTTGTTGCCGAGTTAACTTTTAGTCTCGGAGAGTTGGTATCGAGAGGACCAGGCCTACTATATAAAACGTTCCAGAGGATTAACAAAGATTCACGTCACTGCTAAGGGAGAGTGGCTTTCAAATTTCCATTGAGACTTTTTTCCTGGATTTCACCCTAATTTGTAGAACAATATAGAAAAAAAAGGGGGAAAGAGAAAAGACTCAAGTGACTTGAATCAAAAGATGTTAGAGGTGACTTTTTAAGTTTAAAATTCAAACGCCGACAGCAATATTAATAATAATAATAAAATAAAAGTGAAACAGTTGAAAATGAAAGAACAAATTCTCCAATTATGACAACCACAAAAAAGAAAAATTACGTGTTTTATTTAAATTAAAATTTCTTAAGCCTTTTATTTTGTTAACATTCATCACTTACAATATAAATTTTACAATAATACTGTTTATTTATTTTCGTGATTTATCAGTAAACATATTCAACACCAAGATTATAAGAGCTTTATTTTAACGTGAGAGTAGCTTAGATAAAATGTAATCGCACGATAAGACAAGGGAAATCAAACGTGATAAATAATAAGTAGAAAACCACCTTTAGTGCACCCAGTCGAGATTTGAACCTTGACCCCCATTTCCCGTCAATGGCAACCCAGTTTGTTTTTTTAACACCATGTCTTAACACCCATTCGAGATATACGCTTAGGTAATAATTACGTTAATGGTTTTAGGGATTCTGGAGGTTGTTTTTAAAGGAAGTGTACCCGCATTTGCACGGAAGAAGAATGGAAAACCATTTAGGAAAAACAACCCTCAGTGCATCCGGCCAAGATTCTAACCTTGATTTCCCCGTCATCGACATTCTAGTCTATTGTGAGAGTAGCTTGTTAGACCAAACGGCCACCAAAACGAATCCCAATTTGTTATTTGCCTTACGTCTTAGACCATGTGACCACTGATACGATGTACTCCTCGCTCTTCATATTAATACCCGTCCAGTCTATCTAAATATTTACAGTCAGGGTCAGATTACCACCACTCTACCATCAAAATGGTATTACACCATTTTAACGAGCGTATTAAGCTATAAATATCGATTCAATGATTTCAAATCATTGCAGTTCATAAGTTATAAAGGGTCAAATTTGCTTTTTTTTTATGCATTTTGTGTAACATTGTTAAGGTAAAGTAGTAAATATATGAGGTTGAAATTTAGTGTTACTATACTTGGACATCCCAAGCTAGGAATACACATAATCAACCAGATCACTTGCTGTTATAATTATAAGAGACGTCATACAAGCTTACTGGAGGTCACGTCATACACGGGTGAAGATTATGATTCAGACTACTATTTGGAAGCAGTTAAACTTAGGGAACTTCAGGTTGAAAGGAAAATCAGGTGGGAAAGATAGAATAATATGGTGTAGAAAAACAGATGGTGAATGTAAGAATAGATATAAAATTGAAATTTTAAATGGATTTATTGCCTTAGAGTGCTCAAAGGATGATTAAGGAAACATCAATCCAGAGAAACAGTGGGAAATTATCAGGAATAATATTAGAAATGCAGCAAAGAGTATTATAGGTTTTTTGAAAAATATAATAGGAAGAAACAATATGTTGACGAATAATGTTCAAAATTAGTAGAGGATATATACAAAGCAAGATTACATTTGTTAGAAAGTCCTGGTGAATGAACCTAAACCCATTTAGCAACGCAAGACGGAAGGACATATTCATAAACAAAAAACAAAAAGAGAGAATATTTAAAGGGTAAATTTAGCGAGTTAGAACAAAACTTTATTTAGTTATTAACGGCTATAGGAAAAGTTATCAGCGTAGGGCAAATTTAGTGAAAATGAAAATCGTAGCCCCTGATCTTATGGCAGACACAAACGATGTTTTTGAGTAGATGGAATGAACATTTCAGACAAAATTTGAAATTTCCTGAAAGATCTGGACCGTGTGAGAGTATCGAAATCCATACTTTTGAACCAATAGTTCAAAAGCCAAGTATTAGTGAAGTCAAAGAAACTATTAGAAAGTTAAATAACCATATTTATCCAGGCTTATATTTAATTCCAGCGAAGTTAATAAATGGAGGCGGTAAAATGTTAGTATTAGAAATTCATAGGCTGCTATGTTCCATATAAAACCATGAGGTATTACCACAAGAATGGAAGGAAGGTATTATCATATTCATTTTAAAAAGGAAGATAAACCAGAGTAATAATAATGAGGTATTTTCACACTACTACCAACATGCTATAAAATATTATCTAGCATAGTTCTATTGAGAAAGACTCCATTTGCAGATGAAATAATTGGTGCTCATCAGTGTGGATGTTGACTAAATAAATCAACAATGGATCAGATCTTTACTATTTGACAAATATCAGGGGAAAAAAGGGTGAGAATACAACATTATGGTCATCAATTTATAAATATAAATTTTTAAAAAGCCTATGATTTAGATAAAAGAAGCAAATTATCTGAAATTTTAGTCAATTTTGGGATACCCAAAAAACTTGTCAAGCTAACTGAGGTATATATTCTTTAAATTGTAAAACGATATCTGAACATGGGAATCAAACCTGGGACCTTAGTCCGCCAATGATCTAACCACTGAATTATCCAGGAATAAGCCCGTACCCACGGTTATTATTCGCTCATATTTTAAGGCACAGTCTGTGATGGACGTGTGTAAATCGTCAGATATATAGGGAGGGTTTATACCTCCAATAGTACAATGACAACTATACGAATGCACATATCATGATGGATTAAATATCCAAGCTATTATATATGTTAGCTACGGTTATAGCCGCATGATAATTATGTATAGAAAATTTAGGTAAAAAACACACTCAGTGCACCCGACCGGATTCGAGCCCCTATCTCCCAGTTGTCGACAGTCTAGTCTGTTGTTAGAGTAACACCTTAGACCACGCGGCCACCAAAATTGGGTCTCAACTTTATTAAATCTCTCTATATTATTATTATTATTATTATTATTATTATTAGCACCACGTCTTACTACCCGTTCGGGTTGTACGCACCTACGCTGATGTGTAATGGTAGGGTGATTGTGAGATTAAATGGAGGACCTACAGTTTAACGTGGAATCCGAACAACGGTGGAGGCCTGGCATTCCTCACATTCACAAGTTGTGATTAATACACGTCTTGTCAGAGGTGAAGGAAGGGTTTGGCATTCAGATAAATCTGTGCCGGGACCGAGGATTGAACCCCGGACCCTCAACAAAGAAGTCAGACACCTTACCCCTAGACCACCAGGTCACCTAAATCTCTCTATAAAATCAATTGTAAGAATAAATTGTATTTATTCTCAGTTTTGATTTGTTACAAAACTTTTTTTTTATTCAATTTTGGATAACTTTAAGAAAATTAAAGAGTAATATTATCACTATTTATTAGTTTAAACAGGAAAAAAAGAGTGATGAATCAAATCTACCTGAGTGATTAAAAGTGATTCTCAGCTGACGTGGCGCCAAGGAGTGGATTCAAACTCTACCTTTTCCCCCACTTAAAGGTTTTAAAACATTATATATGGCCCCTTCCCCATTCTAAGCCCTGTCCCCCTCCATTACCAGAGGCTGTGCCAAGTTAAATTGTCACAGAGTAGTTTTATGGAAGATGTACTCTGGATTTATAATGCAACAAGTGAAATAAAAAAAAAATAGCGAGGGGTCCATGCTTTCGTTGCTTTAGGGATCCCCAGGGTAACAAAACCACTTTATAAATGCGTCCGACATAAAGGAACAAACAAAGAAGATGTGTTTGGAGGTAACGGGAGGGGGTGAATATAAAGATTATTTTTAAATTTACCGATATACATGGCTAATTTATTTATTATTTTTAATTTTTTTTTAAATTTATTTAGCACCGCGTCTTACTACCCGTTCGGGTTATACGCTTAAGTACTAATTACGCTAATGGGTTAGGAATAGGAAAGGTTGAAATATAAGGGAAGTGAACCCGAATTTGCATAGAGGGAGAGTGGAAAACCATTTAGGAAAAACCACCCCCAATTCACCCGACCAAGATTCGAACCTTGATCTCCCCGTCCTCGGCAGTCGAGCTCAACACGACTAGCGCGTTAGCTGACTACGCCACCGAGGCGGGTTATTTATTATTAACTCTTCTCACTCTGGGTATTTAACAACGGTGCCTACTTGGTGATTTCGAAGCTATTTTTCAAAGTGTGTTTCATCTTAACTTGACGCACTTAATCATTCTAAGCACTATCACGCCGAAGTACAAAATAGAAAGAGAGGGGGGAAAAGTCATTTCTTCACTCTTTTAAGAGTCTTGTCTCTATATATACTAACAACACTTGCCCTATTCCTCTGACGAGTATAATCACTCTTCTATTAGCGCCCGGACAACATCGACATACATTTCAAAATTACCCTTTTCTTGTTTCCTATTCTAGATAGTCGTATGGTTCCACGAACTTTTTTACTTTCTAACTTTCTTACAGGTAGAGAAATTATTGTTATCGTCAAAAAAATCGAACTCGAGATTTTGATCAATTTCAACGTTTCATGGCCCCCCGAATTTGAAAAAGTTGTTTTTGAATTTCCGTCTGTCTGTCTGTCTGTCTGTCTGTCTATCTGTACCTCAGACTAGAGCCAAAACTATTTTACGGATCGGGCTAAAACTTGATATCTAGCTAAGGTGTTCATAGGGTTGCCCCGAGGAGTTTTTGGAATTGTATATCTAACCCCAAAATTAAGGGTAGTTTACTGAAAGGTAAAAAGAGAAAATAAAATCAATTTTCTCAAAATCGGCTCAAACGATTTTGATTAAATTTCATTTATAAACATTTATAAATATTAGAAACCAAATGGCTACGCTCAATATTTCGGCAAAATGAATTTAAGGGTTCCGGTCTGATGCGTAAATTTTTATTTTTTATCATATCTTCAAACTATTTGGGATATAAAATTACTTATTATTGAAAATATGTAGATTTTTTATGATACAAATATTTTATTAGGATCATATTTTTATAAAACCAATAGCTTTCAATCTATACGCAAATATCTATCTATGTATATATATTAACTTTTCCAACACTTTAAGATAAAGTATTAAGACCGTCAAACAAATCTAACCCGAAATGTTGATGGATGTCGACGTTTAATGACCCCCAAACCCTAAAAAGTGGTTTTGGCCATCTGTCTGTGTGTCCGTCTAACCCTAGAATTAAGAGCAGTTTACTAAAGGATAAATAGAGAAAAATTCCATTTTCTCAAAATCGGCTCTAACGCTTTTGATTAAAATTCGTATTTAGGCATTGATTAAGATTATAAAAAAAATGACTTTTTTCACTTTTACATGAAAATTTCTTTTAGGGTACTTTACAAAAGCAAAAAAATATATATCTCCACAACTATTTGAGATACTAAATAACTTATCATTTTAAATTTTAGTACTGTTAAAAATAAAAACACTTTTATTTGAAATATTTTTTATGGAACCAATAGTTTTTTTGATATTGGCAAATATATAAATACAATTTTGTGAGCTTTAGTTGTAAAGAGATACTACTTAAGCTTGAACGCAATAATTCTCAAATGAAATAGAGTAAGCACTAAGCAAATAAGCCTTTCAAGAAGTTGATGTTTTTCTTAAACTTCTTAGGGGAAATATTTTACAGCATAGTGTTGAGGGTAGGATTTTCGTGAGGGAGGGAGGGACGAGGGTTCTCCCATCGGGATCGGGTCGGGAGTGGAGGGGTACCTCAAGAAATGTTGACATAAAATTACTTCAAAATTTAAGAATAAATTCATAAGTAATTTTTCTGTGTAACGCTTAACTTGAGAATAATCCTCTAATGAAAGGTATAACTCGAAATTTGCGATTAGTATTGAAATTTATTAGAAGCAAATAATAAAAACATTAATAAATAGTGATTATTAAGAGGGAAATAAGTTTAAACATTATAACAATTATTATATAAATAGTTTTTTAGGTATTCACTCAACTATACAAAATAGATGGAATTATTCAGATTTCGAATAATCGAACTTTAACTTGACTCTATAGTATAGCGAGTTATTTCTCATTCTGAATAGAAATTTTACCACTAAGCCATACTAACACGTTATGTGTGTGGTATTATTCAAAGATTTTGTTTAAATCACGTTATTTAAAAATAGATTATTTTAAAGATCTTTATTTATTATTAATTATTGAAATAGTAATAATAAAAATGATCAAATAAATTTAAACCTTAACAATGTTTGTGCACCAAGGTGAGAGGCACGCAACTTAAATTTGGGTAGTTTTATTATTGCCTATTTTCACCATTATAATACTTAATGTGACTGTCTTAAGTATTTATAGTAATTACCATATATTAATCATTTAATAATACTATCAATAACAATTTAAAAATAAATATAGCTAGTGAGATAGTATTACGTGACAAAACTAGTAGTGACTTTAACATTGATTTAATTGGTTTAATTTCTTGAAGAGGGCACGCGCCCCCCACACCCCGTCATGGATCCGGCTCTGGTACAACAATGATCTATCACTCTCATTTTAGACTCAATAGTCAATAGCTACCTATTTTATTGGTCAAAATTTATAAAAGAGCATTTTAATTTGGGATCCAATATCGATTTTTTTACTGTTCCAAATATAAAAATGAAGACGTTAAATCTTTAAAAATAAAATTATAACATTTAAAACCGTGAGTCAAAAAAAGTGTTACGTATGTATAGCGCAATTTTTTCTCGGGTTCACTAATGTATATTATATAAAGAATTTTGAGTAAATATGTATACATTCTTAAACAATAGACCAAGAAAGTCCGTGTGGAGTTCCGTACCACTAATTTAATCTACATCCTGGGAGGAAGATACCTACTGGACATATTCGTCAAATAAACCAATTAGCCTGAGTTGTAGAGAATTAAAATAATAAGTTTACAAATAAACTACCTAAAAATTCAAGAATATAATTTTATAGCACTGTAAGAAAATGTTTAGAGTTACTTAAAAATGTATGATCAATGCTAATTAAATCTTTAAAACTCTTTATAAAACGTAAATACATTTACATGGGAAATCCTATCTTGTCTTGCTGATACGTCACAGGTAGGCAACGTCCTTAAATTTAAAAGTTCCTGTTAAAATGATAAACAAAAACTGTTACGTAGAAAATTAAACTAAACATATGTACTGAAGAAATATTTGATTTATTTTTGACTAAAAAGGTTTTATGACCTGTCCGACAATATCTGTGTTTAGAAAGTTGAGGTAAAGGAAGTATCACCGAAAAGTTAAAAAAAAAAAAAAAATCTCTCGNTACAATTTCTTACAACAACCATTTAGAAGGTTTTATATATTCTTTTTCCCCGCCACCTTATCAGAATGTTGGTTATTCTGGTAGTGTCCGCCATCTTGGTGCCGACGAGATCTGCACAGCATCCCAATGGAGCAGTTATTCCTCTCACCTCGTGTCTACCCATGCCGTTTTAAATCACCTCATATTGCTCCCTGTTCTCTCCCTCACAGCCGGCTGGTAAAAGGTTTTTTTTTCTCTACCTCCTCGTAGTTTCCAATCTTGAATCCTGCATCACACGCTCAGAGGCTAGATCTTGAATCCTGCCTCACACGCTCCGAGACTAGATCTTGAATCCTGCATCACACGCTCAGACACTAGATCTTGAATCCTGCATCACACGCTCAGACACTAGATCTTGAATCCTGCATCACACGCTCAGAGGCTGGATCTTGAATCCTGCATCACACGCTCAGACGCTAGATCTTGAATCCTGCATCACACGCTCAGAGACTAGATCTTGAATCCTGCATCACACGCTCAGAGACTATATCTTGAATCCTGTATAACACGCTCAGAGATTTGATTTTGAGCCTACATCACACGCTCAGAGAAAAGATCTTGAGCCTTTATCACACGCTCAGAGAAAATATCTTGAGCCTTCATCACACGTTCAGAATTTCAGGTTTTAATCCTGCATCACATGCTAAGAGTCTAAATTTTGAAGACTGCACCACATGCTTGGAGCCTCAGTCTTGAATCCTGTATCACACTCTCAGAGAATATATCTTGAAGCCTGCATTACACGTTCAAAATCTCAGTCTTGAATTCTGCATAGCACGATCATAGAGTAAATATTGAAATCTGCATCACACTTTTGGGACCTCAGTCTTGAAGCCTGCATCAAACGCTCACAGGTATAATCGTGATGCCTGTATCACAGACGCTCTCAATTATAATATTGAAGCCTGCACCACTCTCTTAAGACCCTGATATCATGCATGGATAATTATATCAAAATTTTACAATATTAGCTATCTAATGATGTTGTAATTATTATTGGCTTGATATGTTGAGTAGTTTCTGAGAAAATTATATCGAAACTAGCATGGGGGGTGTAGGCAAATGGTTCAGGTACAGGTTGTCTAAACCAGTAGAAAAATTACAACAGAAATTGAAAATAAAACCCATGACCCTTTGCTTAGTGACTCATAGTTTTAAGACAGCATATATTATGGACGTGTAAAATGCATCAGTTACTTGGAGGTATCATTGAAACCACCAACCATTGAAAGGCCAAGTTTTAATTATTTTTAGTTAAAAAAGTATATTTAACATAAATTATACTAACGAAACAATTTAAAGGGAAGAGATTAGAAGCAAAACCTCCTGGTTGGGACTGAAGGCCCAACTCTAAAAACCCTCTTCCCCCTCGTGACTCCCCCGTCAGAGAAAAATCAGACCAGAATAAACCAATGTCTTAATCCACGTGTCCACCGGTGAGAATCAATATTATACCTACTCAGAGCAGGTGAACAAATCGTCTAAAAGGTCGGGCTCACTTAGTCTGGTTTGGCTGGTGATGGAGAAGTCCCGGTTTGAATCTCGGCCGAATGTTCTGAGGTTATTCCCCCACCCCCACCTCCTGAATGGTTTCACATTTTCCTTCCACAAGAATTTTGGTACGTAATGAAAATAAACCTGTAGGTCTCAGTGGAAGGAAGAAAGAAAGAAAGAAAGAAAGAAAGAAAGAAAGAAAGAAAGAAGGAAAGAAAGAAAGAAGGAAAACTTGTCCAAGTGGGTGTAGTTAAGAAGTATTGGATCTTCCCAGCTTCTTCCAGGAATTAAGAATCTCCTGAAAATAGAAAAAGATGTGGGTTGGTTGGAGATAATTTAGGAGGAGAACACGAGAGTAAGAAGAGGAGATAAAAGCGGGGGNATATTTACCCTTTAAACACTCATACCAGCACTCAAAACACATTATTTACCGTAATTCTTGAATGTTTATTTGATTTTATCATATTGTTCCTTTCTTTATCGACAAAATTACTTTTAATGGCGAGAATATAAAGAAAAAAACAATAGATTGTTCAAAAATTACTTGGTCAATCTTCCTTATTTTATAGTACAAAAATTCAACAAACCCTACCATTCCCTCCCTCCCTTACCCTATCACACCTAAAAAGTAATGTTCATACAAGTAGAAGAAAATATAATTATCAAGTCGTACCCAGGCGAAAATCACCTAAGTCAACTTTGTTTTTCCTCTTGCTTTTGCAAGATTTATAATAAGGCACAGCGACAGTTAAGATGGGTTTTTTGATTTTCATGTAAATCTTTTAGGAATGTCAGCAATTTTTTTATAATATCTAGAATCCCGTCTCAATAGTGTCCATGCATCCACCGATTAACGTGAATTATGTACAGTACATATTGCGGCCTTGATATTGAAAATTTGTAAATTTTTATATGATAGACCTTGAAGTAAATGCTTTTATTCAAATACATAAAATGAAAATTGGTATGGTAGAACTCAATAGTTTGATGACAAAAGTAACTGTCGTCTTACTAAAAATAGAATTTCCATTTGAATTTTTATTTAATTAGAAATTTTTAAGCACATCCTTGGCGTAAAAGATTTTATTTTGTGTAGAACTTAGAGGAACCATTATCTAAAATAATAACTTTACGTTTTATAAAGGTCTCGATTTCGATTCCTGACTCAACTGAAAAATGTATAATTTACAATATTGACGCCTACCCTTTCAAAGTGATAAGAAGAAAGTGGGGATATAACCTTGGGCTATTATAGAACTGAGTTGTACCATGATTATGTAGAAAGAACAGTATCTAGTGGTTACAAAAGTTACTAAAACCATTAAAATGTATTCATATATCAAGTCATGTTAACCCTAGCTGCCAATTTTGATAGATATTATCAACAACTATATAATAGCAAAAATGTGATAAAATTTTATAAATGTTGGCTCCAGGTAAATATGTTTGAATTTTTTAAAGTGTTCTTTAAAAAAAAACAGGTATAGTTTGGATTACGTGTGCCGATAAATTAAATGATTTTATAGAGTGTACGTCAATACCCCAAATTAAAATATGTGTTAATTAATACTAACTAATTTATGAAAAATAGTTTCAAAAGTAATATTTATTAGAAAATAAAGTACTTTACTGTATACCAAACTAAATGACCAAATATCCTCCAACTAAACAGTGGAAAATAAATATAAAACGGACTAAAACTTAAGTGAAGAAATGGAACAAGGTAAAGGTAAAGGAAATGACTTGCCACGTCTTTTAGGCGTCCGCAGGAAGACGCCGACAATTTCATCAACCCCCACCACCTTTTCCAAACCCTTATTATCATCATCCTCTTCCACTACCCCCTTTCTCTCTCATTCTATAAACCTTTAACTCTCCTTTTTTTTAAGTTTCAATCTGATGTCTAAATTGAGTCTGCCCTAGCAAGCTTGTTCGAATGGAGACGATCTTGCCACCAACTTACACCCTTCCCCCACACCTCTATCTTGGACATTTTTTGTTTTCACCATTGGATAAAAGATAGAGGGAATTTACTCCTCGATCATTGCAATTTTATATAATTTTTTGTCATCAATATGTGTAGTTTTTCTTTTAGAAAGACATCTTTTGATGTGTGGCTACCCCGTACAAACAAAAAGACACCACCGCGGAAAGCAGGAGTGTAGCCATATTTATTTTTTGTTGGGAAGAAGGTGTTAGATGGGGGGAGGGGGGGGCAGGATATTAAGGGAAGCACATGTAGACAAAATGAAACAAATTATTAATTTCGATAATCACACTATATATATAAACAAGGTGTCGCCATTAATGTTTGAGTACAAAATTGCGCAGCTGTGTTCCAAATAAATTAATTTAGTCAGTGCATCTCACTACCCGTTTGTGTTGTACGCATGTGTAATAGTTACACAAATGTTTTATGGACGAGGACGATTGAATTTAAATGAAATGTATCCCCATTCGTATGGAGGTAGAGTGGAAAACCATTTAGTAAAAAAAAAAAAATAGTACACCCGATCTAAATTCAAACCTCAATAACCCCATCATCGGCTGTCCAATCCATCAGAGGTTGACGCCTAAGACCATTTGTCCACAAAAGTGGGTTTCCATACAAGAGATGCTAGGACATGAAAATCTGAGTAATGATGACTAACCAAATAAGTTTAGAGTTCTCTCTACTTAAATCTTTAGACCTATTTCCACGTTCCCGTAAGGAATTTCACACAATTAACATTATTAAGTGTTCTGTCTTTCGACAGGTCCATTCTTTTTGTCAGTGAACTTACACCGCCAATGCACACTGTCCTTTACCTCCTCCTTCAGCTCCCAGATTTTCGTCTTTCCTTCAAGTCATTCAAATAGGCCTATGTGAATCTTCCTTCTTCCTAAGATCCTCTTTCCCTGAACTTTTCCTATCATGACATAGTTCAAATGACAGTTCTTGACGTATGAATAGGTGAAAGTAGGTCTAGTAACTTTTATATTGGTCATATAAGGTCTTTCTAATCAAGGGTGTAGAAAGAGGGCTGAGGGTGGGGTACAGACCCCTCCATATAAGGTCTTTCTAATCAAGGGTGTAGAAAGAGGGCTGAGGGAGGGGTCCAGACCCCTCCATATAAGAGTCTTTCTAATCAAGGGTGTAGAAAGAGGGCTGAGGGTGGGGTCCAGACCTCTCCATATAAGGGGGTCAATATATACGTAGGCCTATACATACTTTTACTAGCTAAAAGTGTAGTAACATTTTTCAATAAGCCCTCCTTTGAGAAATTAGCTTTCTACGCCTTAGCTTCATATGAAAATGCATTTAGTTCCAACTGTCCATGAATTTGTAATTTCTCACATAGAGAAAGTTTTGTAGTAAAAAAAGTTTTTGATTGTGAGATTATGATTGAACTTGAAATTGTATCTGCCCTCCAACAAAAAAATAAATTTGGGTTTTAGAATTATGTCTGCCCTAATTTTTGTATGTTTTTCCTCATGTATATCTGCCCTAATATACGCATGTCCTCACATGTGGCTTTCTGTCCTTTTGTCTATTTGTCTCACTGTTTGTCTCTACCTGCTTCCTGCCCAAAATGGTTGATATTTATATGTTATGTGGTTATACGTCAAGGAAATATCATGAATTTTATCCTGGCCCTCCAATCAAGGGTATATATGCTATGTATAGAATAGCAGCAATAGAAGCAGAGGCATGTCGTAGAGTGTCTCCACAATAAGCAGAGCTTATTAAAACTGTATCTTTGATATATTCTCCCACACTCAATCCTCATTTTACATATATATAAGCTCTTCTCTACGTTCCTCCAATAAGAAAAACAAATTATGGATGCTCTACTTTTTTTTAGCATAGCATCTTACTACACATTGGGGTTGTACACTTATATACTAATTACGATAATAGCTTTAGGGATGAGGCAGCTTAAATGTGTAGAAAGTGTACCCACATTTGCGTGGAGGGAGAGTGGAAAACCATTTGGGGGAAAAATACCCTCAGTACACCCAACTGAGATTTGAACCTCGATCTCCCCGTCATCGTCAGACTAGTCTACTTCGAGAGTAGCACGTTATACCACGCGGCCGCCGAAGCAGTTAGTTTTGTCAGCTTACTAATCCAAATCCCCCGCCCCCCACCCAAGTATATCCGCGATTGTACGTTGTGCTGAAAATGTATAGAAAACCTAAATAGAACTAACAAATAATTTAATAAATAGCGGGCAAGTTGTTTGAGACGGTGTTAAGTGAAAAAGAGTGGCGTGGAAGGAGGAAGGTGGAGGGGGTCTCGTAAAAAAGTATCTAAAAGACGACCTTTTTGAAAAGGAACTGGAACGAACCCAGCGCTACCATTTGTGGTATTAATCCCTCCTTTCTTTATCTATCTCTCTTCCTCACCGTTCTCAATATTGGTTCTCTTCATGTTGCTTTCCCTACCGCCCCCTTTACCCCCTTATCCTATATGATCCTCTCGCTCTCTATTTTACTTCTTTCTTTCTCTGTGTATTTTCTCTCTCACTCAAACACTCTCCCACACCACGCCACTTACAGTTCAAATGGAACAGGGGTGGTAAAACCACTACTTTTCAGACATAAGATGGTAGGAACAGATATACTCTTACAGTTACTGTATTATTTTTATTACTTTCTCTCTATCTTACAGGTAGAGAAAGTGTGGTGATCGTCAAAAAAATCAAACTTTAGATTTTGATGAATTTTGACGTTTCATGACTTCCTGAATCCGAAAAAGTGGTTTTTGAATTTCCGTCTGTCTGTCTGTCTGTCTGTACCTCCAACTGGAGCCTAAACTATTTTACCGATTGAGCTGAAACTTGATATCTAGGGTTTTCATAGGGTTGCCCCGAGGGGTTTTTGGAATTGGATATCTACCCCTAAAATTAAGGGTAGTTTACTGAAGGGAAAAAAGAGAAAAAGTCGATTTTCTCAAAATCGGCTCTAACGATTTTGATTAAATTTCATTTATGAACATTAATAAATATTCCAAACAAAATGGCTACTCTCAATATTTCGGCAAAATGGCTTTAAGGGCTCCGGTCTGATGCGTAAATTAACATTTTTTATAATAGCTCCGAAACTATTTGAGATATGAAATTACTTAGCATTACAAATATGTATATATATTTATAATACAGATATTTTATCCGAAACATATTTTTATAAAATCAATAACTTTCAATCTATACGCAATTATATGAATTTTTTTAACTTTTTGGACATTAAAGTTTAAGTATTGCGACCGTAAAAAAAAACTAACCTGAAATGTTGATGGATGTCGACGTCTCATGACCCCCCGAACCCTAAAAAATAGTCTTTGCAATGCCGTCTGTCTGTGTGTCTATAAAAACTTAAAATTAAGGGTAGTTTACTGAAGGGCGAAAAGAGAAAAATTTGGTTTTCTCAAAATCTGCTCAAACGATTTTGATTAAAATTCGTATCTAGGCGTTGATTAAGATTATAAATAAACTGGCTATTTTCATTTTCCTATGAAAATGATTTTTAGGGTACTTTACAGAAGCGTTAATTTCCGTATCTCCACAACTATTTGAGAAACTAAACAACTTATCATTGCAAAATTGTAGGACTATTAGAAATAAAAAACTTTTATTTGACATATATTTTTATAAAAGCAACAGTTTCTGAGATATTTGCAAATATATTAATACAATTTTGTGAGCTTTAGTTGTAAACATATACTACTTAAGTCTTAACGCAATAATTCTCCAATGCCATAGAGTAATTAAATATAAGTATCTAAAAAAGTATGTTATTTTTCCTTAAAGCTCTTAGGAGAAATGTTTGCATAGCAATGATCTATCTCCATTTTAGACTCAATAGTCAATATTTACATTTTTTATTGGTCAAAATGTATAAATGAATAATTAAATATCAATGCGATGACTTGAAGATCTGCAACACCTTATAAAATGTTAAAATTTTAACCAGAAATCGAAATTTTAATACGAAGTGTTGACCCTTGTGGAAGACATTAAACTGTTTGAAATGCTCTTAGGTGGACAAAGATGCGCCTCTTTTCTCATTGATTCTATATCATTGTATATTATTTTATGCGTGTTCTTATGTGGAGTGGTGATGATACAATGTACATTATTCCGTTCAGAAATCTTACGAGTTTATAGAAAGAGAGAGAAAGTCTGTGCGGTATGCCGTACCATTTATTTTGATATATATTTACTTTACTTTCTTTCAAACCTTCAGATAGAGAAAGTATTGTGATCATAAAAAGAAATTGGATTCGAGATTTTGATTGATCAGCATTGAACCTCAAAGAAGATGTTTTTGAAACTCCGTATGTCTGTCTGTCTGTTACTGGGACTAGAGTCAAAATCATGTTATCAACTAGACTAAAACGTGGTTGTTAGTACTTTAAATAAGTTGGAATCATCCATCCAACTCTAAAATTAAGGATAGTTTACTTACATGCAATAATATAAAAAAAACTAGATTTGCTCAAAATCGGTTAAGACGATTTAGATTAGAATATGTATCCAGGCACTAATTAACATTGCAAACAAAATGTGTATCTCATTTTACCATGAAAAATATATTTAGGGTGGATTAAATAGCAAAATCTTATAATCTTTGATAATTATGCTTATAAATTATCACATCATTTAAATTGAAAAATGACATCTGATCATGAGAATCAAACCCAGGACCTTTGACTTAGTACGTCAATCCTCAAACCCCCGAGCTAACCAGGAATGTTCTCGGGTTCATAAGTAATTTTTCAATCCAAGGAATATGATATTTAGATGCAGCTATAACCGGGATCATCAAATAATATAGCTCGGCTATTTAATCCATTATAATATGTGCATTTGTACAGTTGTCACTGTACTATTTGCAGCATAAAGTCCACCGAGTCAAATGTGGCTGCGTTTATCTGATAGCTCATGATCTAAATTGAGCACACATCATGTGTAGCTGACAATTTCCACACGTCCATCACAGACCCTGCCTTAAAATATGACTGAAGAATGACCATTAACACGGGACGATTCCTGGGTAGCTCAGTGGTAAGAGCATTGACTTACCAAGACAAGGGTCTCTGGTTCGATTCCCGTGTCCAGGTGTCATTTTTCAATTTAAACAAAAAAAAATCTTTTATCAAAATTTCTTCCAGATAAAAACCTTCTATAGCCTACCTAGCTTACCGCTATCTATCCACTAACGATAAGGAGGTATTTGTGGCCCTGTTTACTCACCCCTGTTGAATGTGTTTGGTTGAGGGTGGGTTGACAAAAAGGGGGTGGTTTGGGAGGAGAATGTGGCACTCCAACCCCCTCAGCGCTAAGTTGATAAGGTTCAACAGGAGTTGGGCATTTGGTGGGTGAGAGGTGTGAGAGGTGGAATAGGAAGGACATAGAGAGAAAGAGAAAGAGAGAGAAGAAGAAAGGAAAGCGATGGAACACGGATGATGGAAGCAGTAGAGAGAAGCTAGTTCTGAGGGCAAGCACACACACACAAAAAAAATCAACATTTAGCGTCTACATATCACCGAATGACGTGTTTTAAAACCCAAATTATTATTTTTTTGCTTGTTTATATTTTAGAGAGAGAAAGGAAAACATATGATTGAATGAATAGTAAAAAAAAAACTCATCAAAAGTTGTCATTCTTCAACATGACAGGGTTAGAAGCAATCATTTTTACGTAAACTACGAAAGAATTGAATGGTATGACGATAAATAAATACAACCATTGTTTTTTTTCCCCCATAACATCGATATTTTTTCAATGGTTTTGACATTTCGTTTTGACCTCAAAATCTATCACTGAATATAAAAAAAGATTTTAAAAAAAGGTTCTTCATGATTATAGCACAGAAGTTCGAAAGAAATCTGAAATAATATGGGGAAAGAAATGTCACAAATCTGTTTCCTGGTGGTTTTATTCATCAAAGTTGAATTACAATTTGAATGTGACGTTGAATCGAGCCATAATGAATTAAGAAGATACTTTACATTCTTATGAAACTTAATGACGGTGCCCATTTGGTGATCTCGGAGCTATTTTGCCAAGCGGGTTGCATTTGAACTTGTCTCGCCTAAGCACCCTAAGAACTATCACACTTAAGACGCCAATATACAAAATAGAAAGAGAGGGAATAAAATGAGCACTTACCCCTAGGAGGCCTCTAATATATGTTCTGATATCACTTCCCCTCTTCCTTTGACGAGTATACACTCACTCTACTATTTGTGTCTGGACATCATATACTTGTATGTCAAATTTATCTTTTCCTTGTTTTTTTAAAATTTTTTATATACATATGCTACAACGGACTTTTTTTTAAATACCTCCTGGCCAGAAGATTCATACTGGCTATTTTCATAGGTAGTCCAAATAGTCTGAATTGTGGACGATTAATAAAAGTATGTTTACTAGTAAAAGAACTTCAAGATCCCACAAAATAGTGCTGTTACAGTGTAAGACTGTTTTTAAAATTATTTTAATAATAACTTTTTTCCAATGTTTCATCTTTAAAAACCTACCGAATAAAACGTAAATAGGCTACATTATCATGATAAATCCTATCTTGACTTGCAACTACGTCACAGGTAAGCAACGTCCTCAAGCTGCAATCTTATCTCGCTACCTGCACCAATGGTCATGTGGTTTAAGGCATAAAGATCGCATTATAATTGATTTTCTGTTGATGAGAAGGTTAAGGTTCAAATCTTGTAAGGTTGTACTGTAAGGTGTAGGGTTGTATGTGGGATTCATCACAAGGGATTTTCCCTTTCTTCATCTAATGAAAGTGCATTTCTTCTAAAATGGTACCTTACTCATCATTTTACATCATAAGTGTGAACATTCATTTAACCAATATGGATATAAAGACGTGGTTTAAAAATAAAATGTATTTAATTTTAAGTGCAAAAAAAAAAAAAACGGGTGACAGAACAAGTGTAACGTTTGTTACATATTAAAAAAAAATTCAAAGACGTGTTCAGAAAATTCACTTAACTTCCCGTGTGTAGAACATGGCGCGTGAGAAGCAAACTAAACAACATTAATTAAATACAAAGTGTAGGAAGAAGAAATAGTCTGAAAGTAAAGTAAATAAGAGAAGTAAAAAAAAGTTGTTAAAGATAATGCAAATGAATTAACTTCACCCTTGTTTTCTGTTGTGTTTTTTCAAAGAGTTGTCAGTATAAAACAAGTGGGTATTTTAGAGCACATTTTATATGGAAAAAATCTGATTTTATGGTCTAGGACGTCACTCTCATGATAGGCTAGCATGCCGATGACAGGGAGATCGAGGTTCGAATCCCAATCAGGGATTCTGTGGATGATTTTTTTCCAAAATAGCTCTTCCTCCACGCAAAAGTGGGCACATTTCCTCTACATTTAACCTTCCTCATCCTTTAATCACAAGCGTAATTAGTACATATGCTTGTAGCCTGATTAGATATTAAGACGTGGTGCTAAAATAATTATTTTAATTAAATAAGGCAGAATTAATTTCAGCACACTACAAAACTACAGTCCAGTTTTCTTAGTAATGCTATCTGCAGCTGTCACTTTTGATAGGTATTAACAATCACTAACAAAATAACTCTAGTAAAATAGTTAAATCGTATTCATTTTAGCCGCAAAAATGTTGTATTTTTATAACGGCACCTTCCTTTGAAAATTGAATTATGAATTAACCCAGAGCATCGCATTTACCACTTATCTTGCAATCTTTGACCCAGGGATTGTAACAGTCAACTTCTTACTATGGCAATTGGACGAAATAAAAATACTCTTTAGGCCTACTCTCTCTTATTTTAGGCAGTACCCAGAATTGAACCACGCTCCTTGGGTATATTGTTCTTAGTAATGAAATTTGTGTCCTTGTCTCACTCCGCTCAGTCATGTGTAAGTGGTTTTGCGCATATATATATATATCTTAATTAAAAGTCTCATTTAATCTTAACTTAAATTACAATGCAGACCAGGTTAGATCAAATACTAAAGTATACAAGAAGTAATAAAAAAGTTGGGACTCACTTCAGAGATGTACAGGAGACTAAAAAACAATAAAAAAGTTAATATAAACATGTGTCTGTCCCATTTGACCTTGTTTCCAAGCTATTCTCATATTTGTGCCTCAGTAATTTGGGGCTGCTAAAAATTATAGGAAATGTTCAAAATGGCCCCCTTTTAACCTGAATTCAAGCTATCATGTTGTGGAATGCCGCACTCTTTCAAAAACACAATTTATTGCAATGCTTCCGTTCAGGACGAATTTGGCCCTTTTGAGCAATTCTTATAATGTTAAACAACTCCACATTACTGGAGAACAAATATGGCTACTACCCCGAAACAAGGTTGAATGTGAAACATATTTATGTGCACTTTTGTCATTGTTCTAGTGTTTCCTGTTTACCGCTTAAGTGTATCCTACATGTTACGGTACACTCTGTATAATTGTTTTATTTTACTAAGGGTATTTACTAACACTTTCCAAACCAATTAATCAAACCAACTACAAACTTTACTACACAACATCAACCATTTATGTAACAGGAAGAAACCCCAATTTCATTACACAGTTTTTTTTTCTATTCTGGGAACCGAACCCAGGATCCCTATCTCATTAGGCAGACACAGTATCAACTGAGATGAGCTAAATGACTGAATTATTTTCATTTGTATTAAACTCAGAATGTAATTAGTCAAACAAAAGACTTAGACATGAAAAAACTCCTTAAAATATTTATTGTTTAATATTACGTTTAACACAAAAGTTGTTGACAGCTTCATTTATGAGTACAAACTGAATGAGTTGGATAAGAAGAAGTGTTCTGCATTTGTGTGGAGTGAGGATAGAAAAACCACACAAAAAAGAACACATGTAGAAAATAATCCTAAAAACCTCTAAACAAGACTCGAACTTTGACATCTTCGTCAATGACAATTAAGTATTCTTTGAGTCTGTCACTTAAATCCAGAGAAAGATATAATTAGTAATCGCTGAACTACTTATTCAAAGGTGTAGTTAACAAGTAAAATAATTTGAAACTATGGGAAAATTGTTGGGAAAGTAAAAATACACAAACGCCATAAACATGTACTGTACTTATTTATAATACTAAACCCGAAAGGTTGATTGGATTTCCAATAGTTCCACCATCAGCTGTAGCTTTGGCAGCACTGGAGATACGTAGTAGGGAAATTAACTGTTGCTTTCCCCCACTGAGCCAGAATATACTATTGCACATCAGTCTGCCAAGACCACCAAAATGCATACACCATTATGGAGATGAAAATTTTCCGGTTAATTTTGAATCGGAAAATTTTCTGCAGTGGAATCTTGTGGTGGAGGGGTTAAATTGTGGAGGTGACACTTGGAGCCTATTATACTTGAAAATATAGTGTGTTAAGAGACGAGTGGGTTATAAGAAGGGGGTAGTAGGCACGAGGGTGGGGAAGGGGTAGTTAGGAATCACGGAGAATAGGAGGGGAGACAAATGTTGGGCCAGCCTTTAAATTATTTTAATTAACTTATTGATGACAAAATTTGAATAATGATTTACGAATATAACGGGTCTATAAAGGCTCGCGTACATTTTTTTCTTTACTACTTTTTTTAGCACCGCGTCTTACTACTCGTTTGGGTCATATGCTTATGTAATAATTACATTAATGTTTAAGGGATGAGGAAGGTTGAATTTAGAAGAATTTCACCCTAATTTTCTTGGAGTGAGAGTGGAAAACCATTTAGGGCAAACCTACCTCAGTGCACCCGACCAGAATCGAACTCCAATCTCCCTGTCATTGGCAGTATAGTATATTGCGAGAGTGATGCATTAGACCGTGCGGCCACCGAAGCAGGTGTTTATTACTACTACTACTGATACTACTACTACTGATACTACTACTACTAATTATACTACTACTATCACTACCACTAACTATCATTATTATCCATTTAATCAGTTGAAATTATTTTACAGATATAATAACTGAACATTTTCAGTTTTGGGAAATTTTCCGTCTCACATCTCTAACGCCAACTGACCCTACAAGCGACACCTTTATGCCAATAATCACAGGGACTGGCTGTACATTGAATTTTATTATTAGTATCGTTCATACCTCTGCCACTTTCATATTTGTCAGAAACATAAGTGAGACAGAGACAGATAAATTAAAGTAACAGCTTGCTATAGTCTATACTAAAATATATAGTTCATTGTAGACAATATATCTGACCATAAATGGATCTGGTCTAGATGTACTGTATATGCTTCAACATTAAAGTTTAATACAAAAACGTCTAGAAACAAATAAAAGCTACAAAATGAAAGTTAAAATACATAAACGTCTAGAACCAAGCGTAAGCTACAAAGTGAAATCTAGAATACACAAACATCTAGAAACACGAACAAGCTCCGAAGTTAAAGTTAAAATACACAAACGTCTAGAAATATGTACAAGCTACAAAGAGAGAGCGAAAATAAGCAAATGCTTAGAAACATGGACAAGCTACAAAGTGAAATCTAAAATACACAAACATCTATAAAGATGCACTAACTAACAAATGAAAGTTAAAACATAAACGTTTTTAAACATGCACTAGCTACACAGTGAAAGTTAAATACACAAATGTCTAGAAACAATCACAAGCTACAGAGTAAAATTTAATATACACAAATGTATATATACATGCATTAGCTAAAAAGTGAAAGTTAAAACATATAAACGTCTAAAAGCATGCATTAGCTACAAAGTGAACGTTCAAACATATAAACGTATATAGATATGCATTAGCTACAAAGTGAAAGTTAAAACATATAAACGTAAATAGACATGCACTAGTTACAAAGTGAAAGTTAAAATATTTAAACGTCTAAAATCATGCACTAGCTACAAAGTGGAATTTAAAACATATAAACGTCTAAAAACATGCACTAGCTACAAAGTGAAAGTTAAAACATGTAAACGTACATAGATATGCACTAGTTACAAAGTGAAAGCTAAAACATATAAACGTCTAAAAACATGAACAAGCTACAAAGTGAAATTAAAAATGTTAAAGTATGAGTTTTCAGAGCTATCTTGTTTGAGAATTTATTTCGTGAGGGTGTAAACTAAAAGTTAGCTAGGAAAGGGTGGGCTCTACATGGTTGAAGGGAAAACAAGGCGAACGAGAGAGAGAGAGAGAAAGTGGGATTAAGGCTTGATAATGAGAACGGGACAGGGACTGTAAAGTAAGAAGTAATAACAGAGAGAGAAGGGTAAAGAGACGAAGGTAGGATGGCGGGGAAACAAATTGAAGATTTCTCCCTTAGGGACTGTAAATTGCCTGCGAGAGAAATTAAATACCAAAGCGAAACTGTGACTTTACACCATCAAAACGTAGACAAAATTGTTGTAAATACACTGCAATGTGATCTATTTATATATACTCGTATACACATAATATGTACATTTTTTATAGCATCGTCTTACTACCTGTTCAGGTTATAATTTATAGCACATATGATAGTTAGGCCTAGTCGAATGGGTTAGGAATGATGAAAGAAGCATTTCAGGGCTAATCTACCCATATTTTAGTGGAAAGAAAGTGGGAAAACTATTTAGCAAAAAAAAAAACTCATTAGACCCGACCAAGATTTGATCCCCAATCTTCCCGTCCTCATCAGATCAGTCTAACACGAGAGTGGCTCCTTGAACCACTCGGCCACTGAAGTGTGCTATTTATAATCTAAAATAATACTTGAAAAAAAATTGTGAACCTTCTATTGTTGATGGTTTGTTTGTCTGGAACTATATTTTTGAAGAAAAATCTTACCTTAAGTAAAATTCAATTGGAATGCAAGTGTATAGCCCGAACTAGTAGTAAGACTTGATGCTAAAAATAAATTGGGATGTATTTCAAAAGAGCTATAGCCCACTTAGGTGGCCGTAGCCATATGGTCTAAGGCATTACTCTCGCAGTATACTAGGCTGCTGATGAAGGGGAGATCGAGGTTTGAATCTTGGTCGGGTGTACAGAGGGTGTTTTCTTACAAAATGGTTTTCCACTCTCTCTTTCCATGCAAATGCGGGTACACTTCTCTGAATATAATCTTACTCCTACCTAAACCACTAGCGTAATTAGTACGAAGGCATAAACCAGAAATGGTGGTAATACGAGGTGCTAAAAACAAAATTAGAGCTATATTTTGATAGTAAATCAAGTAAATATAAAAGTATTGGTCCGATTAGTTGCAATTTGCTGCATGTAGAATGTATATATATATATATTCTACGTGTAGAAAATTGCTATATATACGTTACGTGCTCAGCCAGGAATTGGGTATACCTAGATTTACCCAGGTCAAGCCCTATATCCGTCTTCGGTAGTCTAGTCTACCACGAGAGTAGTGCCTTAGAACATGCGGCCATAAAAGTGGGTTTTTACTTATTAAAATATTAAATAATCGAAAATTCCATTAATGAACATATTAATATCAAGTATCAGAGTAGTCAATTTTTTATTAAAAGTTAATACCAAATTAATTGTGAAACCCAAATTGAAAGGACTAGTAATGTAATATACATTTTATATATAACATTAATCATTCATTTTGGTGCTATCTTTTATTTGGAGACCAATTAAATAGGGGGAGAGGAGGTCAAGGAAACGCGAGTCAGGGTCAGTATATTTTTGCAGTTACACTAGAGTCACGATTTTCCAGCCTTCGACTATCCGGCCCGGTTCTCGGTGTTAAGAAGTGCGTTTAAAAATAAACAAACCGGTACATACCCATTAGTAATTAATTTAAAAAAATACAGTCCTATTGCAGTCGAAAATGCTTGGCCAGTGTAGATAGCAGCACCATTTTGATTTGGCTGGAAACAGAAGCAGTGTCAAGGGAGGTGTAGATAGCAGCACTGTTTTGATTTGGCTGGAAACAGAAGCTATGTCAAGGGAGGTTTAGATAGCAGCACTGTTTTGATTTGGCTGGAAACAGAAGATGTGTTAAGGGAGGTGTAGATAGCAGCACTGTTTTGATTTGGCTGGAAACAGAAGATGTGTTAAGGGAGGTGTAGATAGCAGCACGGTTTAGATTTGGTTAGAAACAGAAGATCTGTCAAGGGAGGTGTAGATAGCAGCATTGTTTTGATTTGTCTGGAAACAGAATCTGTATCAAGAGAGGTGTAGATAGCAGCATTGTTTTGATTTGGCTGGAAACATAATCTGTGTCAAGGTAAGTGTGCACGAGGCGTAGCTACATTAGGCAAACCTATAACGAAAATTATTTACACTTGTATTCCATAATATTCGGATTTTCCCCTATCCGGCTCGGAATTCCACCACTTTAGGCCGGATAATCATGACTAGTGTATTAAAACTTTTTTCAAAATTAATAAAATACTGCTTTAATATAAATTTTAAAAAAAGTCCACATGTAGTAATCGTAACAGTTCTTGAATATCTTTTATGAGCATCGCTTCATTTGGACAGAAACTTTTTAAATGAAGAGATAAAAAGTCATTTTCAACTTCCGTGAT
Source organism: Timema bartmani (assembly GCA_902151455.1). Taxonomy (NCBI): domain Eukaryota; kingdom Metazoa; phylum Arthropoda; class Insecta; order Phasmatodea; family Timematidae; genus Timema; species Timema bartmani. The sequence continues at coordinate 203,042 of CABFWB010000820.1, forward strand.
GCCCATAGCAAATATCCAAACAACTGTTGATAGTACAATGTGTTTAAAATTAAACTGGACTTGTGTTTTGAAACAATATTTGGTTTATTTCGGCCAAAAGTAGTTAGTAAAAATATTGGCTTTAACTCATGCTTCCTTTTAGGCCTACCTCATAATAAACTCGCTGGTCAGCATATTTACTTTCTCACGAACCCTTATAGAAAAAATTCAATTTGTTATTTTGTTGGATGTCGACTTTTCATGACCCACTGAATCCGGGAAAATATTTTTTTTGTAATGCCCTCTGTCCATACGTCTGTCTGTCTGTCACTGGGACTAGAGCCAAAACAATTTTACTGATCCAGCTAAAACTTTGTTTTCATAATTTTCCCCAGAGGATTTTTGGAATTAGATATTCAACCATAAAATAAGAAGTGGTTTACCTTTGGCTGGAAGAAAAAATAAACTATTTTTTCACAATTGGCTTCAACGATTTATATTAAAAATTCTCATCTAGGCACTGTTTAGCATTACAAACAAAATGGCGGATCTTATTTTCTCATAAAAATGTACTATAAAGGTGATTTACATATGTGGAAATGTCCAATTTTGTTCATATATCCACAACTATTTGGGTTAATAAATAACTTATTATTGTCTAGTTGTAGGTCCTTTAAACATAAACAACATTTATTTAAAAAATATTTTATAAAATCAATACTATCTGAGTTATATGAATATATAATTTTATTATATCACTTCTTACCACCCTTTCAATTCATACGCTTATGTACTAACTACGCTAACAGTTTTAGGGGTAAGAAAGGCTCTATTTAGAGGAAGTGTATCAGCTTTTGCATGAAGGGAGAGTGTAAAACTATATTAATGAAACCACTCTCAGTACTTCTGACCGAGATTCGAACCTCAGTCTCGCCGTCATCGAATGTCTAATCTACTGTGAGAGTAGCGCGTTAGACCACGCCGCCACCAAAACTGGTTATAATATCGTATATAGAGTTTTGGGAAATAGGGCTGAAAATGCTTTTATTAAATACATTTTTTCCAACAGTGTATATTATTTCATATATGCTCTTTAGTGAAATGAATAGTTCCTTTTCCCCCATTACGTTTCTATAGCATTGTCTACTATTTTATTTCACTTATCTTACGAGCTTTAAGGAAAATTTACATAGAGGTGCGAGAAATTCTATGCACAATTTTTTTTTTATCACCACGTCTTACTACCCGTTCAGGCTGTATGCCTTTATACTAATTAAGCTCATTTATTTGTGAGCAAGGATGTTGAGTTTAGAGGAAGTGTGCTGGCATTTTCTTAGAGGGAGAGTGAAAAACCATTTAGGGAAAGCCACCTTCAATACATCCAACAGGTTTCAATCCACTATCTCTTTGTCATCGGCAATCTAGTTTATTGCAAAAATTATACCTTAGACTATGCGGCCACTGAAGCGGGAACCATTTATTTTAATTTATAATAGTCTTGAATAGGACCTAAGCCATCACGCTGCTCAACCGCCAGTATACGAAAATACCCAATTAATACCATATACAACTGTTCATAGCTCACAATCTATTACAATGGTTTGATACATGAAATGTGTCCGATGACAATAAATATGTCCATACCGGGCACTCATACATTATAGACACATGTTTGCAGTAAAATATACCTCCTACCCTCCACACACACACATACACACACAATCATGCCCGGTACTATGACGCTTTAAAGCACCAATAAACAACGTCGACTGGATGACAATCAACCGTATTGATTCATAAATAAATGATCGTACACCAGTCATGTATTGGCACGTATATACATCATTACAATGATACAGTTCAATTTGGATGGGAAGGTTCTTTTCCTACAGCTACTAAATCTACTAGGTCTACTTTCATATATCCATACGTCAAGTCATATGCTCTTCAGCATATCAATTTTGATAGATATTATCAATCCCTATAAATTAACAACAGTAATATAGTAAAATGAAATCAATTTTGGCCTCAATAAAATATGCTTGTATTGTATTGAATGCTTTTTCCTTTGTAAATCGGAGTGTAGTGTAGTAAGTGTGTGGCAAAAGTCCGTACTATCATACACCAGATATTGAGAAGTTAAGGTCACACTGAGTAGAAGTTTTTACATCCATTAATGTTTCCAGCCTGTGGTCTGGGTCAGCTTTTTATTCGTCATATTTTCCACTAACGGCTTGCTATCTCTGTCGTAGCTTGCTTTATAATCTAACTTAAGGCTAGGGCAAACACAACATCCAATTCGTCACTGTGAAAGGGTGGACCCACATTTCACCAATGATAAATTCATCGGCCATACCAGGAATTGAACCAGCGATTATTAGCTCAGTAGACAGACACACTACCGACTGAGTTAAGGTGTCGAATTAATGAGTGAGTAAAAGCCGATACTCTAAAACCGTCAGAGAAATTAATTTTCTACAAACATTTAATTAATTATAAACGGGATGGAGGAAAAGAGAATTTGGCAAAGGCTTTGGTCAGAATCTGTTTAGTTTAATTTAGCCTTTTGCCTCTTTGGTAATACAAAAAAATTAGTCTGCCGATAATTTGTCTTCCTAATTGTATTTTATTACATTAATCACTTTTTTTTTTATAGTTTAGGGCATCATTGTCACTATGGACTTCACTGACGATGATGGAGAGATCGGGTTTCTAATCCTTGTCATACGTACTAGGAGGCTTTCTTTCCTAAATGGTTGTTACACTCTTTTTACAAGCATATTTGACCACATTTACTCTTAAATTCAACCTTCATCATCCCTAGCATTTCACAATAATTATTTAACAAACGAATAAACCAAACGGGTCGTAGAACGCGTTAACAATTTAAAAAATATTTATAGGCCTTACTATTGATGTGAGGAGCTCTAAGAAATTTACCAAAATTTATGTAGAAGGCTAGTGGCAAAGAATCTCTTTTTTTTTTAAACATCTTATTTGCAACTGGTTGCCTACCGCACACCAGGCTAAACGAACTTAACAGTGAGAGCACGCGCCCACCGATGGGCGTCTCTAAATGCTGTCACTATTAAAATTCGATTTCTATCAGACACACAAGCCCCGATGGGAAACAAACACGCAACTCATGACCAAGCCCTCTCAGTTTAGAATGTGGTATAATCGTTGGGCGAGCCTTTATATGAAGCCAAGCCTTCTCTTGAATCAGAGATTAATATCCAAGAAGGTAGAACTAAATGAAAGGGAAGTCAAGACGACCAGAGAGAAGAGATAGAAATAGTATTAGTATTAGGTGTTCCGTCTTAATGTAGCATGTCATTAAATGATATGACATCTACAATCAAGATTTCATAAAAACAATCAAAATTCCATAAAGATAATTAAAACAAGATAACAAGTACTAATCGATTCCAATAAAAAGAAACAGGTGGTGAATCACTCAGAATTGCTGTTGCTGGGAAACGCCCAAGCGTCGAGGAAGATTGCCCCAGCTGACCATTACGGTATCGTGAGCATTTTCACGTCTTGATCGAAGGGCACACGTCAGAGAAAAGAGAGATTATTGTCTCTGTTCGCCACTCCTGCTGACAGCACTAGTGAGGAAGTGGATTTATTTCGCAACTCCCCCCCGCTTTCCGCCTTAGATCTCCTGTTGTTGTCCAAGGCAGTTCTGTTGTGTGTGGATCATATGTTTGAATTCCATTGTATTTATTCACCGGAGGAGAAACTACTCAATACAACTTCAGCACCGAAGTCTACTGGTGGCCACGAGGTGTCAGGCGTCGGTCTCACCGCCGCGTCACAGAGGAAGCCTCTTCTGAGAATATTGAGTATCATGTCAGAATATTTGACGTTGCTATCTTTGTCCCTCAGACATAGTTTCATGTATTAGAATGTCTTGCTTTATTTTCTATGTCCACCAGACAGAGAGTATTGTGTTAGAGTGTTTGAGCCATTTTATATGTCCATCAGACATGGTTTATTTAGTCAAGATGTCTAACATTATTTTCTATGTCCATCAAACATAGTTTCTTTAGTCAGGTTGTCTGACGATTATTTCCCTATGTCCATAAGGTATAGTTTAAATACGAGGACTATATGCTCTACATATGTATAGGACCAGGTGATTAAGTATACTGAGTCCGTCAATTTGATTTCATTTTCTAAGTCCTTAAGACATTGTTATATTTTTTTGACACCCTAAACGGTATGATCTCGTTTAGAATCTCTTTATGGCAACAATCAGACCATCTATCATTTTATTCTTGGATCTAGTTAGGTCAGTGACTAGTTGCAGTCACGATTGCACCCTTGATAGTGTAGCTATTTGCGGCGCGCAACCTGTGGGAGCCCTACTAGATTGAAGTAGTGGCCCGCGAGGCTAATGCTTTCTTTCGGCCCCTTCAGGTGCCATATTTATCTAAGTGTTCAAAGATAGTTTGTAATAGCTATTGTATGCCTTAGTAATGTGTAGATCTATAAATTTACTATTGATTGCCCTGTCAATACTCATTAGGAAACGACCGGCCATAGTAAAATACTGTGTAGATGCCTGATTGTTAGCCATACATTATTTGTAAAGTGGAAGTTCCTCTTATAGGATATTATTCTTTGGTTTTTCGTAACTCTCCATGAGGGTTAATACAAGCTAGATAGCTTAAATAATATTCTTCTTAGTAACTCTAAAAATATAGGATTTGATGCTATGTTTCTATTTTCAACAATTTCACTATTTTTCATGATTATACCTCTCAGGTATTAGTCTGGTATTAGCCTAGCTATATTGTCTTTTTTATATTGTCCAAAACATAATTCCCCTTTTTTACTGTTGCCGAGTTGTGGCAGTTGATTCAAACTAATATCCCCATTTCTAGATCTATTTAATCAAACAAAGTGTTCCATATAACTACTGTCGGTTCCTTGTGTACAGAGTAATAATACGTATTCGTCCAACCTTATATTTTCTACCTCGATAACGGAATACAGTTATTATTAATAAATTGATTTTAAATCTTGTCACTCATATGTAATTCTATATCATTTTGTTTACTTTTTAATAAACTTATTTGTTAATCTTATATATTTCTGTGGTGCATTTTCCTTCCCTATCCTTCATCAGGTATAACTTATTTAATGATGTAAAGGCAATCATTTCTTTTTCTACGTAATAGGAGAAGCAACGATGCATTACGACAGGTCCATTTCTTTTGACAGTAAACTTAGACCACCAATGCATCCTGTCCTCAGCCTTCTCACTTAACTCCCAGAATTTTATTTCCTTCAAGTCATCCAGTATTGGAATCCGGCTTCTTCCTAAGCACCTATTTCCCTCAACTTTTCCTTCTATGACGTCATGCATAAGACAGTTCTGGATGTGTTCGATCCAGTTTGCTTCGCACAGAAGAATCACCTCCAAAATGTCTCTTCTCATCCACTCGTCTTAGAACTTCTTCAATTGTCACTCTGTCTTTTCAACTGATCTTCTCAGGTATTCTTCAGCACCACATAAAAATATGGTGTGTAAAAGTTAGTTTCCTATTAGAGGGGACAAGTACTTTGACTCACCCAAGCTGGGTCATCCTGTTCGAATTATAGTATAGCGTTTATGTAGGTCGATACCTACTAAAGCAATGGTTCTCAAAGGGTGTGTCACGTGATTCACTAGGTGTTCTGAGAAGTTCTTGAGGTCTGGTTATTGATGATAAAAGCATTAGAAGTAGTTTTATTCAAGTACATTTTTTTTAAAAACTAATAGAAAAGGTTCGAACATTATGATATATTTATTTTCCAGATAATTTAATGGCTTACAATCAAAGAGTTGAGTATTTAATGACGAAATTAAGCTTACCGTTTCTTACATACAATTTCAATCTATGGTCAAATATAGGAAAAACATGAATGATCATTTCCTCTTTAAGTGAGAGAAGACTGAGTATGCGAATGGCCTAGCCCTTTTCAGTGTTGCAAACTTGCACGTCCGGTATTCTGTGAGGACTCACGTGAGATAAAAGTGCGCCGCCGTGAACTAGAACATATTGAGAACCACCACACTGGAGTGATCAAAAGATTGATTCACACTAAAGAGGTAAATACGTTGATTCCCACTAGAGGAGTCATCATGTTTGATGTACACAAGTAGGTCAATTCCCATTATATGGGGTTAAAGATGTTTATTAATTCATGAGAGGCCAACCTCTTCAACCTACATTATAAAGTATGGCATGGCACGGCATGGGTTGGTCCGGTCCAGTACGGATCGTCTCGCTGCTAACCCACTTGTAACGTCCTGCAGGGCTTGGCACGGCACGGATCGGTCCGGTTCGGCTCAGCTCGTAGCTATTCTAGCCCACTTGTAACGTATGACACAGCACTTGAGAGCCAAAACGTTTGAATAAACACTTTGCAAGCCCCAGTTGCAATGGAGAGATCGTTCGAAGAGGAGTTAGGGGTAGCGGGTGCAGTTTTTGTAGAGGAGGAAGAGCGTGATGAAAAGTGCCGTAAGCACAGGTACTGGGGAAACCAAATATTTTTGAAAAAAGAGGAGGGAATATGGCGATTTCCATCATATTTTCACAAATCTCTTAAGAGATAAGCCGAAATTTTTCTCATATATTTTCGTATGTCTTGAAATAAGTTATATGAAATGCTTTGAATGCATAGAGGAATGGGTACTCGCTCACAGCCTCTATAAGAAGTTTGTCTGTACTCATTATCGTGCTCAAAAATGGTTCATTACACACAAACTAAATTGTTTTAAGGCACAGCGAATTACCACTTCACCACCTCGCGGTCACAGACGGCTGATAAAGGTGAACGGATTTATCCATCGGGGAAGCAATACGAGTGTTCTGTTCGTGTGCCATGCAGTGCCAAACTGAGCCGAGCGCTCCAAGTGAGTTGCATACCATTGTAATCCATGCAAAGCAAAACGGACCGTGCCATGCCGAGCTGAGCTGACCGTTCCTAATGGGTTCTTTCCTTCATGATTGGGTACATCGGTTCTTAGTAGCTTGCCTAAGAAGCCTGATTCAAATTATATAAGTATAATATTTAGATTCTCAATAATAATATAAATGAGTTTTAAATAATAAATGTATTACTGTCTTAACATTTAATTTAAATGTATTAGTAAAACATAATAATAAGTGAAATTATTTAAATACGATAATTTAACATTAAATATATTAAACTTATGTAATGTATCATATTATATATAAATTATTTATATCTATATTAATATCTAATTTTAAAAACTATTATAATGATTGTGTAAGCTATAAGCTACAAAATAGAAAAATAAATGGTACGGCGCACCGCACAGACTTTCTCTCTCTTTCTATAAACTCGTAAGATTTCTGAACGGAATAATGTACATTGTATCATCACCACTACACATAAGAACACGCATAAAATAATATACAATGATATAGAATCAATGAGAAAAGAGGCGCATCTTTGTCCACCTAAGAACATTTCAAAC
>CABFWB010000821.1:0-20836 GCA_902151455.1 Timema bartmani
CCAATCAGAGCGAGGGGGCGTGGTCACGTGACCAAAACCGACCAATCAGAGCGCTGTACTAGGTGGTCCAGAACACTACTAACGGGTATTAAGACGTGGTGCTAAAGATTTTTTTTAAACTATTCTTTGTCTAAAAAAATAGATCTTCAAAATATTTATAAAACTATGGTAGAACTTATTTTTATTTAGGCGTACTATGTGAAACAAATTACTCCAAAAAATTACAAATAAATTAAATCTCATACAAAAATCAACCCACTTTCAGCCTATATTTTATACAAGTAAAGTAAACTATATGTATCATTCTTGGGATGTATGTGTCTCATAGGCTGTAATTTTATCTTTATTTTTTAGTATATAGGCCTAGAGGGTTACAAATGATTGAAAATCGCTATTTAAAAAAAAATCTGGAAATTTTTTTAGTTGTCTGGAACATTTGAAAATCAGGAAATTTAATCAAATGTGGTGGGATTTCGAAACAATCGTAAGTGCATGTCAAGCATTCCTATCTTCGCACAACGCACATGGAACAATCTGTGCATACCAAGCAGATTGGTCACCACACTTTGTACCCTGATAGAGAAAACCAGTCTACTGTACTGCATCTGTTCCTAAATTTTGTTTTATATTTAAAATTAGAAAAAAACTTTTAAACTACCAGTATTTATTCAAGCAAAAAAATAAATAATTGCAGTAGTGGCAATAGTTATGACATGTCAACAGCGGCAAAATTTTACTTCCTAACCGATAATAGATCTAGGCCGTTTAGTGCAAATCATATCAATCGAAAAAGAAAAAGACTGGGTGGATTTCGGAGTTCTTTGAAACAATTAGTTTAATCACGTGTGTACTGAACTGCACTGACGGCTTATTCGCAATAGACTAGATTGCCGAGGACAAGGAGCTCGGCGTTCGAATCTCGTTCGGGTGTACTGAGGGCGGTCTTTGCTAAATTGTTTCCACCCTCCCTCCACGTAAATGCGGGTAAATCTCATAATTTCAACCCTCCTCATCCCTAACCAACTAGCATAATTATTACATATGCATATAACCTGAACATGTAGTAGGACGCGTTGCTAAATTTTTTTAATAAGACCCCCTAATCAAAATTGATCTAAACGTCCTGGTGCGCCTCATTGTTTGATCTATTTTTTTGGCTGAAAAGAGAGTCACCAATAAAGCCATTATATGGTAACATTGGTTTGGGGTGTATAGGGGAAGGGTTTTTGTAATCTTCTCTTTATTACCATTAACTTCCTTGCAAATTGTAAAGGCTGGGGCGGGAGGAAATTACCTCTTACATTTAGTGGTTCGGGCTCTATTAGATTTTACTCCTAGGTTTAAAAAAAAAAAGTTTGAGAAGTAATTTTGTAAACTTGAGAAAGTGTTAGGGAAATAATGTGAGAGGACTTTAGAAAATATATTGGAATGAAGGAGTAGAAAGAAACACTTAGGGGTGGTACAAAGGGGGGATTTTTAAAGTAGACAGATAGAAAACGCATTGCGCGATTGTTGATAAAACGAAGGGCAGGGTGAGTATATCTATTATATGAGTTCTATAGGTGACAGCTATCAGAAGGTTCATAAAAATAGTTTTCGAATATGTGGGCAGTCACTTTCAGCCAATGTTTGAAATAAATAACCTTCTTCTAGTTGTCACTTACCAACACTCCCACCGTAACTGGGGTATACACATACCTACATACGACTTTCATTGTTGGTCACTTGGAAAACGGCGTCAGTTTCGTTTAGACTCTAGTTTACCTGTGATGAAGAGTTCAGGGAATTCGAATCCCGGGCTGAGCATAATGAGGGTGTTTATTCTATATAAAAAAAAATCCCACTGGCCCTTTACGAAAATTCGGATACATTTCCTCTTTGAGATTAGCTTTAATTACAATCGTGTATTATATACTTGGCAGCATAACTACCCTCCCGAGTCGCAGGTGGCTGTGATATTTGCTAGCTCGCGTTATTATTGATCGTTCATATGTAAATGTCGATTTACGCACGTCCATCACAGACTCATCCTTAAACTATGAGTGAAGAATTACCCTGAGTGTGGAACGAATCCTGGACAGCTCTGTGGTAGAGCGTTGGTGCGTTAAGGCAAAGGTACAGCGTTCGATTAACCTGTACAGGTGTAATTTTTTAAATAATTTAAATTTAATATTTTATTTGTCTTATTTTATAGGCATTGAAAACATTTATCAAAAGCTACCAGTGCAGCTCACATAGTTTGACGTATGAATATGTGAATGTAGATCTTGTAACTTTTGTCATACAGTTTTTCCTATGAAAATTGGACTTTATATATGCTATAGGAGAAGCACAAAACCTGTTCTGTTGACGTCAAGGTGATTGTTCTAAAGATTACAATATATTTTGTTTTATCAGGAATTTTAATAGAAATATTATTAAGTCTTGATTAAATTAAAAATGGGGAAAGGTGTTGTTTTATAGGAAGTGCAGCCTCATCAGCATGGAAAGAGGATGAAAAAAACGACTTGATGATAAATTTTATTTGGGAAACCACCCCGAGTGCACCCGAACAGGATTCGAACACCGATAATCTTGTCAGTGTTGACCAAGGATGAGTCATCCGCATGGTCACTGCTGGGAATGTTCCCATTTTCACTGTCGTTACTTTTCGTAGTTATTTATTAATTTGAGGAGAGATAGTGTTGGAGTGCTTGGGGCAGTGCTCATTTTGTTTGAAAATAAAAACCCTCGTCTGCGAATTGTAGTTTCCCTGTGGACCGAGTTTCCATTAAGAGAGAGAGAGAGAGAGAAACTAACTCCGTTTCCTCTTGTCCGCCCTCGGTTGCTTGTTGAGGCGCGAATTTCGCTTAAGTGAAATGGAGATGTTTCCTCCTCCCAAAAGAGAACAGGAAACAGAGTGCTTTTTGACAGAAGAAGAAGCATTACAGGGTAAAAATAAACTACTTGTAAATGCAGGTTGTTAAAATAGAGTTTACTGTTGGACTATGTTGTTTTCAAATTTCGTTTTTCCCACGCTCTTGCTCTTATGCTGACTATTACCAATTTAAAAACTTTTTTTTAGCACCGCGTCTTACTATCTGCATAGGATATACGCCTACACAACAATTCAAAACTATCAGGTATAAAGAAATAGAGGAATCAAAGCGACTTTTAAAATAATATTATTATTGCATCCTCCTTAATAGAAGAAACAAAACTACATGCTTTGTGTTTTATATAATTTCCTAGTACTCAATCTTTTTCTCAATTTTTTTAAATGGTTTTAACTTATTGGCTTTTTTTTATTGCTTTGTATATTTTTTAAACGATTTAATAAAAGTAAATATGATGTTTTCACAGATATTATCTTATTCTCTCTCTTTTTTATGATAAAATATAAGTTATGATTAAATACTTTATCATTTAAAATCTTCCAAGCATAACATATTTCCTAACTTAAAATTTCAAACATCATATAAATCTAACCTTGTAGGCCCTACTCGTATGTATTATTATTTTTAAAGGGTTTTATGTTATTTTTACTTTATTTAATATCTAAATTCCTAAAAGTTTTTTCTAATAAACTTTCAACTTACTAATTTCAAGCTATATTTTATCACATTAATGGCCAATCCTTACAATAATGTCCGACTATTCTTTAATTTTCTCACATTTTTTATAATCCACTAAATTACCATTTATTTTCAAGTTTTATCTTACAAAATCTTTTAGAATATTTTCTAATATATTATTTTACTATTAGCATTTTTAATTATAAATGTATTAGAACCGTTTTAACTTTTATAACTGCCAAAATAATTCCTTCTTTTCTAGGTCAGACCTAATTTACTCGTCTATAAAATAAAGATAAAGTGAATATTTTTTTCTGCGTTGAGTTTATGTTTTATGTATATTTATGTGTATCATATCACAAATAATGTGTATCTAAAATAATAAACGCTCAAGAAAGCACACAGTCTAAAGGTCAACCAGTTCCAAATGTTTAATCATAGTTGGGCTTTACGCACTGTATGTGTATGATTGGGAAACCGCGCCGGTGTGCATGCGGATAGAGGCGTCAGTGTCATCTCGAATGTTTTGCTGGTGACGGAGGGCCTTGTGTTCTGATCCCTTCCGATGATTTTTCCTAAATTGGTTCCCACTCTCCGGGCTATCCGCATTTAAATACAATAATGGGGTAAGGATGAGGAAGATAGAAGAATTTAGAGGATATGCACTTTCGTAGATGGAGTGTGGGAAACATTTGGGAAAAGCCTTCCTCAATGGACTGGGCCGTAAATCAAACCCGCACCTCCCAGACGCCGGAAAAACCCAATAAACCACAATAAATTATTTTATTTTTTAAATAAGGAGGGTAATTAATTAATAAGAAGAAATAATATAAAGTGAGATTTAACCTGTTGGTAAACTTGTTACTTAACATCATCTTGATTTTAATTTTTTATTGTTTCTTTTTTATTAATAACGAACTAAAAAAGTTTGTGCAGACTGGATTACTAATAGTGTAAAGAGTGAATTGATACTTGACACTAGTCGACGTGCTTTTGTCGATAATGTGAAGGAGACACAACTTTTATTAGGATTTTGGTTGGAAGAAACTTTTAGAAATAAAAACTTTTTTCTAAGTCCAAGATTGAAAACATTTAACTTTACTATTAGTGTAATCGTATAGGTATTGCTAATATATATATGACTACTGCAGATAACATGACTAGACTTATGAATAGGTTAAATTATGTCTATCAATTTTTCTAGCTGTAATACAAGGTTATTTCTATGAAAATTGGACTATAGTTGAAATAAAACCCGTGAGTTTCCATGATTATACGCTTGAGAGTTTCACCGAAGACCACCAACCGCATTTTGACGACACCTAAAGTGTTAAAGTGTCACCCCTTACACCCCACTCCCCTCCCGTTCTTTGAAACCACGGGGGAGCCACTGATGAAGAGTAAACACATCGAGGTCTCTCTCATCTAGGCAATTATAAGATGTCTGATGGCGCGTTAAATGGCGTCCGATAGCTTCACGTCAAAGGGGGTAAAGCCGCTCTGGGAGGCTGCGCACTGTCGACTCTATCCCTCACTCCAGTGGCTGCGCGATCAACAACCATTCATCCTAATGGGGAAACAGTGACTGATATACACACGCACACAAACTTGGTGTGTTGTCTCTTCACCTCCGCAAGGATTCGAACTATATTGATTGATCCAGAACACTCGAGAGGATGGCTTCAGATCGGGTTCCCTTCACCCCGCCATTTCATTTGCTATTTGACTACCAAATAGGTTGTAGAGCTTTAATAACAAACAAAGCTAGACTATACGCATATATATATATTAACTACGCAAATATAGTAGAAAGACGTAGAATTTAGAGCACTTTTACCCGCATTTGTGTTATTATTATTATTATAGCTTATTATTATATGTTCTTTCTTAAGACATGTCAATTCTTTTTGACAGTGAACTTAGACCACCATTGCGCCCTGTCCTCTGCCTCCTCCGTCAGCTTCCAGAATTTTCTTCTTTCCTTCAAGTCCTCTAATATTTGAATCCTCCTTCTTCCTAATCTTCTCTTCCCCTCAACCTTTTCTTCTATCAGGTCGTGCAGAAGACAGTTAGTTCCTCCTAAGGTTGTGTCCGATCCAGTTTGCTTCGCACAGAAGAATCAATGGTTAAAATGGTTCTCTTCTCAAGAGGTTGGGGTTCGATCCCAGAACTCAAGCGCGGCTTGAGTGATCTAAGACATTATACTAGCGTTAAATTTTGTTGACATTCTTCAAAAGGTCGGGGTTTGAACCTTAGACTCAATTGAGCTTCGAAGGGTATAATACGTTAGACTTGTATTGGACTTGGTCGCCAATTGGTTGCAGGTTCTGGGCTCGGACCCTTCTGTGCATTAGATGGTTCAAGAGGGGAGGGGGTTCATTAGGGTATTCCCACTCTCGCTTAATGATTGGGCTTCCTATATTTATTATTTATTTGAGGTATTTAACGTGCACTTTCTGAACCGATTGATTATATCAGCACACAGGAAATTCTATAAGCGAGAGCGAAAGGGCCTACCAATTTTGCTGGAAAAGGTATTTTCACATACTTTCCAGGGTTCTTTTACATACTACAATTGCCATGGGACAAACGACTTTACTTCCCCTTCAAAGGAATCTGTGCTACAGATAATTATCGCTCAAGAAAAATCCGTCGACCCCGGCTGGATTCGAACCCACGAGCATCGAGTCTCTAATGAGGAATTTTTGCCCCGCCCTTGTGATTAATATGTTGATGGTCCCTGTGTTGAATGGAATAAAACAGAAGATAGTTAAAATGAAAATATTTGCTCGCTAAAGGTGTGCATGCACCATTTTTCTGACTGAAGCAAGCATCCCTTACACCGTAACAGAGACGAGCAGGCAACTTGGCGTACATCTGTGTCGTGCTGGTGGCGTCTCTTAGAACATCGGGACATTAATTCTAACTTTGGGAATATCCCGGCTTTGATACGTGTAGACACCAGTAAATACAATTATTTAATTTAAAACATACTATTTTGATGACAAAATTTAATCAAAATCTTCTAACAATATATTCATCTCCTTTTTATTATTAAAATAATACTTTAGATATAAGTAGCTATTTTACCAAATGCCATCAAAAATAATTATTAACTGTATGTTTTAATCACGTGAATTACATATTTATTTAAACACTCATCTTTATAACTAGGAGGTCCTAAATACTGATAACCCTGTCTGCTCTGCTGAGTGTAGAAATTGAATACAGAAACTACTTTGGGGGAGACGAGAGGTTCACTCTTACTAGTCTAACACATCTGATAGTGTCTTCGGTGTCTGTATGTGTTCGAATCGTTGTTAGAGATTTCAAATGTGGATTAATCGCACATAATTCAAAAGATTTGAGCTCAATAAATAATCGAGAAAAATTAAATTCGAGTGTGTAAAGTATCTGAAAAAACAATAAATGTTTTGGCTGAGGGGGAGGAGAGAGAATCGATCACTTTGCAATTCCATTTCTCTTTTCAAAATAAAGCCGTTAAGAGTTTCTGAAAACTCTCACACATCTTCTTGTTTCCTTGATCAAATCGAAAACCCCTTTTGAGTGTAGAATGCCCTACAAATCATATTATTGAAAATATCGAGTCAAAACTAGTCGGATTGGAACCAGGCCCTCACGAGTACGGCAGTGCGGGTGGGGTCCCGGGCAGGTGGAATCAATACCACAGGACGCTAGGCATGGGGTCAGGGAGTCAGGCGTGCCCCCTCAACATTCTTTACAACACACTGAGCAGGGAGTCAGGCGTGCCACCTCAACATTCTTTACAACACTCTGATCAGGGAGTCAGGCATGCCACCTTAACATGCTTTACACACACTCTGAGCAGGGATTCAGGCGTGCCACCTCAACATTCTTTACACACACTCTGAGAAGTGAGTCAGGCGTGCCACCTCAACATTCTTTACACACACTCAGAGCAGAGATTCAAGCGTGCCACCTCAACATTATTTATACACACTCTGAGCAGAAAGTCAAGCGTGCCACCTCAACATTATTTACAACACTCTGAGCAGTGAGTCAGGCACAACAATACCTCACCTTGGGGGGTAGCCTCAATTTCACCAATGGTATTCAAGCTAATTTTTGAGCTGTAACTACAACAAGGTACTTACATATTTTCGTTCAAGACCAACCAAAATAAGCCATGGTCTTTCCAGACCTTTTACCTCGGTTTGAATGATCCTTTGATACACCCCTTATATGTGGCGTAAGATGGTCACACCCAGGGAAAACATGGAAAACCTGTCAAATTTAGGGAAATTCAAACTGCCAGGAAATATTTGGAACAGTTTATTTTATTTTTGGGTGCATTTAAAGATTACTTATATTACATTGAGTATTTTGATATGTTTTGGTTAAAAACGTTATAAATTGAGATATGGGTTTTAGTCAAATAAATTTGGAATTTTGGATAAGGAAAAATCTAGGCAACTGTCTTTACGAAATTGTGTTGACACCTTGGTGGGGGTGCAGCTGATGTGAAACTATCATGTCCAGGTGTTAGGAGTTAAGGTAACCATTAGTAGAGTACGTAATTGAAACAAAAATACTCTTTTGTGATTAAAAGGTATTTTATAAACACTACATAGTAAAAACATACAGGGAAAATGTAAAAGTCAAGGTAAACAAGGACATGTCAGGTAATTTAATCAAAAATAAAGAAAAGTCAGTGAATTTCAATACTTGACTGATTCTACACCTAAACATTTGAACAAGTTGAAAGATTTGGTTTCTTGGTTTTAACAACATTCTTTGCTTAGATATAAGCAGTCTTAACATTAGATGATTATACAAGGTTTGTTTTATAACACATTTACACAGGGATACAAATGATACCTAGTTAAATAGCTTAGGGTTTTTCGAAAATATGGTTATCAAGGTAGTAAAAAAAATTCATATCCACAAAGAAAAACTCTAAAAAGGCTAGGACTGAATTTTTGAAAATATTATCCGGAAAACTTAGAATATTTTATAATAAAAGTTTTGTAGTCACCATGACTTAATTAATAACAAACAAGACGATGGTATTTACTATTAAAATCGCTGCCAGGCCACACGGCCTAAAAAATACAATGGTATGTGTTGTTTTCTGGACCTACTTCGCTATTTTCTTAAAGTCTTTACTCCCTTTCACCTTTAACTTACAACCACCCTTTGTCATGTCAGTAAGAAAGAGGGGAAAGAAAACTACGAAACTTCTTATTTCAAGGTATAGAGGAAAGCTCACTGCTAATTTTCAAATATCTTTAAATTCTATGTTAGGAGCCAATAAAAAAATTACTGCATTTGTTAGAAAAAGATTAAATCTAGAGTCCTTTTTTATCAAGCCTATTCTCATAGCTTCGGAAATAAGCTTAAAAAGTCGTTGAAAATAAGCTAATGTCACATTTTCACACATTTTTGTATATTAATAAAACTCAAACTATGGGGTTAAGGAAAGAGTCCTATTGGAATCTTTCGTCTTTATTTTGGCGTGAGCCATATTTTGAAATAACGCATCATAGATTTAAATATTGCGTCAGCTGAACGTCTGCGTAGCAACTTCTCGCTTATCGAAGCGGTCCCCTTAAGTCTGTTACTACAAACTAATTCTAATCTTGCCCATATTTTTGCTGTACCCCCTGGGGCACCCCTGTTGAGAATCACTGCTGTAACCACTTATCTGCAGCAAAACAACCAGGCCATTAACGGGAACAACCCCTATCTCACAATGATATATTTCATAGTACAACATTTTAGCTCAGTTGGTAGCGTGTCTCTTTACTGAGCTAAAGGTCCCGGGTTAGATTCTTGGCATGGCTTAAAATATATTATTAGTATAATATGAGTTTCCTTTTCACAGAGATGAATCAATGGCTGGGGGACTGGGTGTTGTGTCAGTTCGATATTTAAGTTAGTTTATAAGTCGTGTGTTGATATAATTAGTTTAAAAAGTGCACTATGAATATATTTTTCGGACTGCATAGGTGTGAACCAAACCTGGGACTTTTAGATCACTTAGACTCGAAGCTTATGCTCTACTGACTTAGCTAAAGTGTTTGGAGTATCTCTCTGGTTATTAAAAAAACACGCTAGTCCTTATTATCGAATTAGCTACCCTTCTTGTGGAAGATCCATTTTCCTTCAAAACTCTGTCGGCCTTCTACCACCCTCCCCAACCTGTACCCCTAATTTTGATTTATTGTTCCTTAGCAACGAAGTTGTTTTCTATCCCTTGTAAATGTAAGATGAGACGTGTACATGGAAGGGTTGATAAATACACGAGACCTTTTCAACTTAAACGTTCAGATTTTGTCGCGGAAAGTGAGAACAGGATTTCTCATATCATTATATTACTATTTACTCGGCGAGTCTTTCAGATATAACCCAGAAAGAATCCGTATCGGTGAACACGTAGAGTAAAATGTCAGGCTTGTAGAGTCAATCAGGTTTGAAGCTGACGTAGTGGTTGTGATTAGAATCCCGGCTTGGTGTACAGAGGGTCCCCGTCCCCCCTAAATAGTGCCCCACTTTCCTTTAAACCAAAAATATAGGCACGTTTTCTTTCGATTCTTCCTTCACCATCCATGCCCAATAGTGCATTTAAATGCGTCCAGCCCAGACGGCGGGTAATACACGGTAAGGATAAAAACCACAAACAACACTGAAACATAAAAAATAACTTATCAAGTTAAAAAAATTGCTATACAAGGTCACAAATAAATATTTGTCGCTTTTTTATATATTTAACTTTAAAATTGTCTAAAATTATGGTACATGATAATGTGTTATAGAACTCGTTACACTTGGTTGTAATTAAATGTCCTAAAGATTGTAGAGGTTCGTTGGTATTTATTTCTATTTAAATAAGGAACAAGTAAAGCTATTTTTTTTTAAATTGTAGGGTAACTAATTCGGTACAAAGACAAACGGTGGGAGGAAGGTAAACATTGTGTGTATGTACGAGCGGACAAAAGGGAAGAACTACTCGTTACTTAAGCTATCATAAAGAGCGGAGAGGGTACTGAATTTCAAAGAGTAGGGGAGAAAGGAATTCTAAGGCTGCGTAACTTGAATTGTGACCCGTGCAACACACACACACACACACTCTCACACTCACTGTTCAATAGAACAAGTAGTATCCAGACGAGAAATCGAATAAGTCAACTTTATTGCTTGTTTTAAGTCGCAGGGTTTGTAGTAGAGCCCAACTTAAGCTCAGACGCTTGTGATTTTTGTACAAATCTACAGCTAATAACTACAGTCAGTATGTTCCTATTATGCCAGAATGAATATTTGTGCACAAGGCATGGCATTGAAGCCAATCTAAAATGGTCAAAACGGCCTTTTCATCGCGGTTTTTTATCCCAATATCATTTAATATTTCAACAATCTTCTGTATTAGGAACATCTATTAAGTTAACTCATTATCTCCATTAATGTTTAATCAGAAATATCCACATGCAATAAATAGTGTTCGTGTAAGTTTACGATTTCGAGCCGACGTGGGCATGTTATACACGCTCTTAAGAACTGTTTTTGGGAGACTTTAACCACTTTGTATTTACATCGGAAACTGTCATGATAGCATCCATATCCGCCTTTCACCGCCTAACATAAATTTGTTTGGATTGCGGCTTGACTGTTGAAAATTTAAAACTTTGAAGTACATTATTTTATTTTGAAAATAAAAGCTAAAATAAGTTAATAGAAATAGAAAAATTGCTCACGAAAGAAATGATCGTTTTATGACATTGCGGATTCCCCTTTGAATAGTTTTGAAATTTGAAATTTTTGGCGCACCCTTGACCTATACTAAGTTTTAATTATAACTGCAGGAATATTTTTTTAAAGTAATCGTTTCTCTTTTTAAACCTATTGATTGCCATTTCCGTCTCTTCCAGGAATTAAACGTTCATTTCATTACTTATTTTGTTGATTTACTGCTCTGCACAAAATTGCTGCAGCGCATTTAAACTGGCGCCTGTATACCCCGCTTTTGACTCCCAACTAACACGCATTCACCATATTTATCTGATAATACTGGTCCTCACCTCACAGCAAGGTCACTCCACACTCGTGCATGGAAAGATGACTAAAACTAGTACCTGTATTTTAATATAAATATTTACCTGTAAATTAATGCAAAGTGTTAACACGTTTGACTCGATATGTGTGGGTTAAATACATAGAAGTATAGTTAGGTCTGCGCTCGAGTTACACGTAAAGGGGGTAAAGGGCTTGAATCATTTTCATAAAAAAAATCTCACCTTAATTTATTTTGTTAAATAAGGCTAAGTCGCTTATACTTTTAACATTACTTGATTTAAACGAAAATAGATGTTGCCACTAAGGGCCGGTCTTATGACTACCGCATAAATATTGCTTTCGGGAGATTAAAGTTAGGTACCAGATAAAGGTTATCAGCCACTTTAATATGTTACGCGTATTATGAATTGAATTTATCTGCTGGATAGCTATCTGTAGGATAAATATATTTGTATGCCTAAAACGCAAGGTTGGTACTGTTTTTAGTGGTGCGCGCATGCGTACAATCTGGCTAGTAGCTACAATGCTCTACACTTTGTTAAATAATGGCGGCTAAACGAGTGCGAGGAAACAGATGGCGTCACGTGGGTGCAGAAGCTAATATTTCCTGCAAGTATTAATTTCGGTGTCTGCCAAAATTTGGCCAATAGTTGGTACAACGCTTACAAAATTTCATTTAATGTACTCACATTTTGATCATTTGTTCTTACATAAATATAACTCTACAAATAGCTTGTCACTTTATATAAAAGTGTGAATTGAATGTTCTAACTGTATATAGTTAGAGCCTGGGCCTGTGCCTACTAAACACGTAAACCAAGATTTTAACCTAAAACAGATTCTCATAGGTGAAACCTCATGAAAAACAACGCGTCACTATGGCAACAACCATTTTATCTTTCAGATAAAAGTTATCAGGTACTTAAACCTCACGATAAAAATGTGCTGGATGAATACATTTAATCTGGCAGATAAATGCTATCTGGCAGTCATAAGACGCACTTTTAACTTATCGGCCAGATAGAAATATTTATCTGCCAGATTAATATCTATCCAGGGGTCATAAGACCAGCCCTAAGTAAGTTTTTCAGTCGTTGTTAGTTAAAATGCATCCTCATTTAGTTCCCGCAGATTGAAAGAATAAAGTCTCTATTAGATGATGATGGGACCAGAGCGTATTTTTGTATCTAAAAAAAAGTTAAAATCTGCCTTAGCGCAGACCGCCGTCAAGTTTGATAAATTTTGAATGTGTAGCCGTTAATTATTTTAATGACAAGCCTTTCTGCGATAATCTGATAACTTAATTTCCTGACACGGGACCATCCTATTTTAATATACCGCTTCATACCACTCTTTTTTATTATTATTTTCGTGGAAATTACGGATGACGGTCGTAGGGCGACGTTTATCGAGCGCCGTTATAAAGTAATAACTTTTCACTGGGTCTCTCTCTCTTCGTTGCCCATTTTTATTTACAAGCCTATAGCCCCTTGTTAAATTTTATATTCGCGCTTAGCCCGTTAACCTCGTGCTCTCGCCGGGTTTATCTACTCCGGGAGTATGATTATGTTACCGGGACCCTTGACAGTTACGAGCCCTCGCGATATTGCCTCTCGTCGAAAACACCCCAGATGAAAGTTCCTTCGTGCCCACGGTGAGGCGGAGTGTATTTTAGATTCGTGATAATAAAGAGAGGGGGCGTGTATGAGTGAATTATAAAAACTTACACGTAAATACAGGTAAAATAAACATCGTATGCTGATCAGATGTTATCTTTTAATATGGTTTCATGACATGTTTTTTAATCGAGGCGTTTAAAATAAACTTTACTACATTCAGGTCCTATTTGTTATCATTAGTACCGCGTATTACTACCCGTTCGGGTTATACGCTTATGTACTAATTACACTAAAATGTTGGGGATTAGGAAGATTAATTTAGAGGAAGTGCAGCCGCATTTACGTGGAGCGAGAGTTGAAAACCATTTAGGGAGAACCACCCCAGTGCATCCGACTGGGATCGAACCCTGATCTCCCCGTCTTCAGCAGTCTAGTCCACCACGACAGTAGCGCGTTAGACCATATGGCCACTGAAGTGGGTTTCAGGTCTTATTCACATACAACTTACACACTGACTAAACCTAGTACGCCTCTTGCCTAAATATTATTTACTACTCAGACAGCAATATGAACGAGTTTACCAGGTTGGCGGTCAACCCCACTAACCACTTGGTCATGGAGGCAAGCTGGTTTTACAACGATCCGTCTTAGGATGATTTTTTTTAACGCTGTGCTTTTACATCTTCCCACATCAGTACCTGGGGTATAAAGATTTCACTAACGAATTATTCACTTGAACAACAACCCGTTTTGGTTGTCGTGTGATCTCAGGCGTCACTCACACAATAGACTGGACTGTCGATTACGGGGAGATCAAGTTTGAATCTCAGTCGGCTGTACTGAGGTTATTTTCATAGATTGTTTTACACTCTCCTTCCATGTAAATATGGGTACACTTTCTCTAAATTCAACCTTTCTCATCCATAACACAGTGTAATTAATTAGTACATATGCATACAACCTGAAGAAATAGTAGGACACGGTGCTAAAAGAAAAAATAACTTTTTCACCCCACATGAAAACGTGTTCATTTGTGTAGGTTGAGGAGAACGTATTACAGCTTATATCGGTTTGGTCAGGTCTGGGTTTACCTGGACTGGCAACTCTAGGTTCAAATCTATGTTAGGTGGACCAATTAGTTTTTCCTTGAGTGGCTTTCCGTTCTAGTGGGTCAATAACAAACACGCTAGCGCTTAGCTTTAAGTGACAGCAATAAAGGCGGCTAGATCTAGTTTCACGTATGCATACTTCATATCATTTGATCAGCATCTGTTACTTTTGATAATTGCAGTGCAGGCTCTTATGGACACTTACAATTTTTTTTTAACCCATTGGTTTCCTCGTTAGCGCTGTCCTTTTAAAACAAACCGGTGCTGCCGTTTTGTAGCTAAAAATGAACATCGTTATTTCTAATGAATACGCATGCTATTTTATATAAATTTCACTGCTGCATCTAATGAAAGCAATATAAACTATCAAACATATTTTTAAACCCCCCCCCTTTTTTTTTAATATTAAAATTAACATTGTATCTCAGTTTCAAGTATTCACAAATATAACTTCACAAGTCTCGTTCCAATTGTGTGGGAAAGCCAATAATTTTATATATACTCGTCCGGGATCGAACCTCGATCTCCCCGTCATCGGCAGTCTGATCTTCTGTGGGATTAGCGCCTTAGACCATGCGGCCACCGAAGCTGGTACCTTTGTACTAATTACGCTAATGTATTAAAGAAAAGGAAGGTTGAATTTAGAGGAAGTGTACCTGTATTTACGTGGAGGAAAAGTGTAAAACCATTTAGGAAAAAAACCACTCGGCTGGGTTTCGATCGCTGATCTCCTCATAATCGGTGGTCTTGTCTGTCGTATGATGATGCCTTATACCAGAGGTTGGCAACCTTTTTTGGCCCCGATTGACTTATTAGCTTATCAAAGGTCCCGTGATCATCCATCGTTTCTCCGCTCTCCTTTTGTCCTCTTATTATTTGTTTTTTCCATAAATATTATATTAATTCTTTAAATTCAATATTTCCTTAAATACCCTTGTCCCTGCCTTTGTAGGAAAAAATATAGAATTTAGAATGTACATTTTCTTATTAAACTATTTAAATTTCTTATAACATTACTGATTATGACCGAGAAGGCAATTTTGCTCACATTCAAATATTTTAAGTACTGGATTATTTGCGAGTTCGAAATACTCAAAGATCGACTTTTAATGACAATGTAATTTTCTTAAGCAATTGAATTAAAATTGCCGCAAAATCTACCATTTGTCGACTCTTTTCTTAGACCAACCGTCCACTGAAGTGGGTTTTATATACATAGACAGTGGAACTGGCTGGGCAGGGGGTCATTATCCCCTAGAAAGAATTTGCCCCCGCTAGATATATTTCAAATACTATTATTATCATCATCGAATATGAATCTGATCGATGGCCTTAAATCAAATTTCAAATGACTTCTAGATGCAATCAATTTTCAAAACTTGCCGTAGAAGACCACTTCAAATAGCTTTCAGACGCATCTATCAGAAAAAAGAACCTAGTTAGGAACACTCTAAACAGCTTCTATGGCCATCCAAATTTCAAAAATATCTAGTGGAGAACCATTCCAAATAGCTTTTAGATGCTTGTAATTTTGAAGAATTTTCACGTCAGGACCACTCCAAATAGTTTCTGAAAGCATTAAATTTTCAAAAATTCGTCGGTTGAAGATAACTTTAAGTATTTTTAGAGGCATATAATTTTCGAAAAAATTTCAGGGGAAGAACAATCTAACTAAATAGCTTATACAATTAACCAAATAACAAAAAGTTTCTGGGGGAACATCTTTTCAAGTAACTTTTTGGAAATCTAAATTTAAAAAAAAATCTGGTTGAAGGTTTTTTTAAATAGCTTCTTCAAGCATCCAAATTTAAAAATGTCTAGTTGAGGACCACTTTAAATAGCGTCTATAGGAACTTAACTTTTTTTAATTCAAGGCAAGGACTACTCAAAATAGAGTCTAGAGCAAGCATGTCAAACTTGCAGCCCCGTGGGCTGCATGTGGCTTATTCGTGATTTTGTGTGGCCCACAGACCTTTTGATGAATCAACAATGTTTCAATTTTGTCTTTTTATAAAAGTTGTAGGAATACAACATTTGAGATGATGATATTTGGAAATTGGTCTCTATTGGTGAAAAATATCAAGTGAAGTTGGTATACCAAATTTTACTTATTACTAACCGAAGATCGATTCCAAAAAAAAAAATTGTTAAATTGGCGCACCAAATATGCGCATTATTTGTCAGCACACAAGTGTGTTCTCGCCCATTAAAAGAAACAAACATGCGAGCAATCATATTTACCGATACGCATTTGACCGTAATTTCAACAAGAGATCACGCCCACACTTGATGGAAATCTAAAGTCTCAAATTTTTGGTGAAAAAATGTAGGACATCTTTAAACATTTTATGTAATTTTAATTTAATTTTTGTTATAATAAGGATTTTAAAGTGGAAATTTTTCCATTTAATTTGGTGACAATATTGAACTTTCTGAAATACAGACCCTTCATTATTTTCATTGTTCAATGTAGCCCTTATGGTCAAACGAGTTCGACACGCCTGGTCTAGAAGTATCAAATTTTTCAAAAATTTGCTGGAGAAGGTCCACTCCAAATAAATAGCTTTTAAAAGCATCCTAATTTACACAAACATTTAGAGAGGACTACTCCAAAATATCTTATAAAATTCTAATTTTCGGATATTGGAGAGGAAGATCACCCCAAATAGCTCTTAGGGGCATCAATTTTTCAAACATTTATTGGGGATGGAAGGCAAGTCTCTAATATTCTTGTATCTTGGTCTCCGGCCCCCTTCCCTACACAAATAAAGTTATAAAATAATACCAATAATTTAGTAAAATGTTACCATTGTTGACTGCAAAAAAAAATGATTGTATTTTCTAAAAGGCTCTTCCTATGAAAATTGGTCTGTAACTCTGTTATGTTGTTGGTATTCTTGTCAGTAGCGCGCATAGCCGAGGGCTTTGTATCACGACCCCTCTAATCGCATAATCAGTGACCAAACTGCGCACGCGCGTCAGGCGCACAAAACCAATGCATACATTAGTACACATGCTGCATACGCAATACGAGTTCTAGTCTTTGTATTGGTAAAGTCATTTTTAAAACAATATCGTTTTGTATTGTGTGCGTTTAAATGCCCTGGGACTGCAGGCTTGCTCGATGTATTTGTCCTTTTTTGGAGGAGAGAGGGGCGATTCTCGTGGGGCATTGAATTGTGAAACAGTGGGGACAGGCTTCATGTATATCATACAGTACGCAAACAATGGCGGCCACAAAACTAAGATAAATTTGCTTTTCACCATTATTATTATTATTATTATTATTATTATTATTATTATTATTATTATTATTATTCAGCGTACTCACTCCGGTTGGTATGTTGTTTTGTAAAGGCATTAGCTTTGTCTTGCTGGTGACGAGGAGGTTGAGGTTCGAGTCCCACTCGGATGTACTTAACACTGTTTTCTTAAATGTGTTTTCAAATCTTCCACACAAATACATGAATGCTATCTCTAAATCATATCCTACTCCCTACCTCATTATTTTAAACATATGGATAACCCCGACGCAGTAACTAAATAAAGAAAAAAAAATCGCAGTAAAATAATTAATACTGACTATGCAAAGGTACATTATTACCTACAACTAAAATATGAACAATAAATAAAAATTATTGGTTTAAATACATTATGGGAACTCTATTTTTTAAATCTCTGTAATATATAGGCCTATTATATTAATTTTAATTGTAAGTTTTTAAAATCCGTCTCAAATTAATATATAGGCCTAATAAATCATTAATATGAAGTTAAACTATTGAAACGGGCCTTTAAATGCTAGCGATGACTTTTAAATTAGCTATGGTGTGTAAATTTATATTTTATATGAAATTTTCTTTTCATAAGACTTTAATTGAAATAACTTTTTACTCCTTCCTGAAATGCGATTGTAATAGTTTTAACACACCACCCAGCAAATTAAATTGTTCAACTGATAATATTAAATTTGGTGAGTTCGCATTAGGACGAGATACTACTTAAGGTATGATTAGAGTGGTTCTTGACAAACATTTTTTTGTCAAACTTCCTTATTTGGAAAAACATCGGTAGGTTATCGTTCTTGCTTCATTTTATTTTGTCGATTGTTAGTTGTTTCATTAAGTAATGTCTTGTTTTGTTGAGATGTTCCTTTTTTGCTTCTTATATTTTCTGCTCGTATTCTGTCTTTTCCCATTTCTTGTAAAACATAAAACAGCTATTTTGCTCTAACAATTATCTCGTCCGTGGTACAGAAAAAAACAACTCTTGTTTAATTTACACCCCTACGACCCCAACTGGCTCTTTTGTTTCCCTTACAATGTTGCGGAAAGAGGGGAGAGGGGTAGGCTACATTAATCACGTCCACAACCTTAAAAACTTGACTTTCCCCATCATATAAACTTGTTATGCCGCACTGGCCTGTTTTTGTTTTAAAAGCCTGACCTGTAATTCAATTAAGAGTTTTGAGGCTACTTTTTTTTTATTGGTTTTAAAACTGTGCCCTTCCAGTCACTACAAGTTAAGGCTCTCATCGGGCTAGCCATATAAGTGATCTAAATAAGTGCGGTATAAAATAACCTGAAAATGTGGCTCTTGGTAACTTAATTTTTAGTTTTAGCAATAAATACAAAATTTAAACATAATATAATTTCTTATGGATAAAATTTTTTGTCATTAAAACTTTCGTGTGGTTTAAAAGTTGATGTCTTATTTTAATTTATTATGCAATTATTTTTTATTCGCAGCAAAGATTAAATTCATCTCGTTATTCAGTCATTGTCAAACTCTTTAATCTAAACTACAAATTGTTTCATAATATTTTTTTCTACTTTCTCATATCAAAAGAAAACAAGGTGTATTGTAATCGTGATAAGTTTCGACCTCGAGATTATTATGATTATGTCAGTCCGAACTCAATAAAGTGGATTTTACAATTCTGTTTGTCCCCATGTATTTCTGTTTGTCCCTGGATACAGATCTGAAACGCGTTCATGGGTTTTGTCTAACTTTATATCTAGATGTTATAGGACCGGGATGTCGAATCTTTTCTGACCAGTGTGCCACTTAAGGACTAGCTGAATTTTGAAAAAGTCTAGTGTGCCACCTCTTATTTAAATTTTTTAATGAGTACCTATTTAAAAATCAAAAAATGTTTAGTATTATGAAATACAATAAATGACAAATAAAATTGTATTTTTTTTTAATAATGCCTGAGTTTTAAAGAAGGGCAGCACACAAGGTGCACTTAATTACAAGCAAAGAATAAGATGTCTAAGCGCTGACTTCACAAAGTCAATTGTGACATGACATTGAATGACATAGTTGTCGAAATATTATTTACTTCAATAAATTATACCAAGCTTGAAAAATACCCTGAGACTTTTTTTTTTGGACTCTGGCCCTCAAATTAAGGTAGTTTACTGATAACTGATTATTTTTAATTCCAAATTTTTCAAAAAATTGCTCAAACAATTTTGTTTGAAATGTAAATCTGTGGAGGGTTTGATATGACAAATAAAACTGAACACTTTGGTTGGGGGGCGGGTGGAAAGTTTGTTTAAGGGTAATTCACTGATGACTGGTTTTTTGGTTTTTTTTAATTTGAATGTTTTAAAAAGTAGCTCTAGCTATTTGGTTCAAAATGGATATATATTAAGTTTGGTACATCATAAATAATGATTTATATATATGTATATCTTCGTTCTTGTAAAAAAAAATCATTTAAAGTTTATTACTTACCGATTTTTGTAAAATTTGAATATTTTTTTAAATAGCTCTAACAATATTGTTCAAAATTGTTATAGGGAGACTATTTTACTTGATCAATAATAATATATGTTTATTTTTATAAAATTAATTTATTTAAGGATAGTTTATTTATAACAAATTATAGAAGATTTAATTTTTTTTTTTTTCATATCGGCTTTGAAGATTGAATTCATAATGGCCATCTTAGAAAAGTTTTTCATGATAGACAAGCAAACATTTTTATTTTTACAAGTTAAAAATAATTTTGGGGTAGTTTACAAATAACTTATTTTTGACCATTTGAAATTTGTTAAAATATATTCGAACAATTAGGTTTAAATTTTATATATAAAGTGGGTTTATTGTGATTAAAAAGATAAGGAAAACTTATAAGGAAAACTTAATTAATAGTAGTTAATTGAAAACCTATTTTTGAACATTTTCTTCCAAGCTATAATACACTATATGAGAAAGTTTGTGCTAGTGTGTCGTACCAATATTACTTTTAAAATAAATGGTACGGCGCACCGCACAGACTTTCTCTCTCTTTCTATAAACTCGTAAGATTTCTGACCGGAATAATGTACATTGTATCATCACCACTCCACATAAGAACACGCATAAAATAAAATAATATACAATGATATAGAATCAATGAGAAAAGAGGCGCATCTTTGTCCACCTAAGAAAATTTCAAACAGTTTAATGTCTTCCACAAGGGTCAACACTTCGTATTAAAATTTCGATTTCT
>CABFWB010000821.1:21982-41428 GCA_902151455.1 Timema bartmani
ACAGACAGACAGACAGACAGACGGAAATTCAAAAACCACTTTTTCGGATTCAGGGATTCATGAAACTTCAAGATTCATCAAAATCTCGAGTTCGATTTTTTTGGCGATCACCATACTTTCTCTACCTGTAAGATAGAGAGAAAGTAAAAAGGATCTCAATATGTTTTACAAAAGTCACCATTAAACCACAACCCAATGTTAAAATCCCAAATAACTTTTATTTGAATTTTGAATACATTTTTGTTAAAATTCAAATTTTAGCAAGGCTGAAGCCCGCACATGGACATAGGCGTCAGTCTCGTCTTGTCTGGCTTGTCAGTGACGTTGAGGTCGGATTTAAATACCCTTCAAGGTGTATTATTGGGTGTGTTTTTATTTAAGCTGTTTCGCCCTACCTCTACGCTAATGCTGGTACAATTCTTTTAAATTATACCTACCTCTTCCTCAAGCCAATACAAATAGCCCGGACAGATATAATCTATTTAGCATAGAAGTGGTGCTAACTGACATCTAATATAAGTTACCAGATCTACTTTCATGTATCCATTCGCCAAAACAAATGATCTGCAAGACTATTATGTTGAATTGCTGTCGTTTTTAGCAGTCAAAACTTTCAAAACGAACAATTTGTTTGTTATTATGTTTTTTTTCTTTTAACTATTTTTACATTATTGAAACACGAAGTTATGAAAATAACCGTTTGGATGTTTCTTTTTTGTGGAAGCGGCGAATGTGGTTTACTTAAAAATGCCTTTCAAAACAAGAGCTTTTTAAAAGTCTACCTTCTCTTCATATTTATAAAGATGGTGAACTAGACTAAATGAGCGTTGTTGATGACGTCATACAACACGTATTCGATTTTTTTTCATGCACATGTGTTTACGTAGTAAAAACTTTTCATTTTAAAACTAATGTTTTTAATGGCTCTTTAAGTTATAAAAAAGCATTTATTTGTTTTATCATTTATGGCGGCCATTTAAGTGTGAATATAATACTTTTCAATTTATTATTTCATGCGCTATAATATCTCTTGTTGCCACAACCTCAAAACAAAAAAACAGCCTTATTAATATTTGTTGTTCTTTAACTTTGCTACGAAAAATACAATTATACAGCAATCGTTAGGAAAGTGGTATTAGAAGCGTTTGAGAGCACTTATGATTGATAATATAGTATTACTAAGCAAATAATAATTATTTCCATATAGATTAACATTAGTAGCTTTCAACCAATGTTTGCAATAACAAATTTGTGCTAGCTATCAATTACCACCGCTCCTACGCTGGATGGTCTGAAGTAAGACGCGAAGCATAAAACATGCTTCAACCGTAGACGTAAAAGTGTTAAATTGTTTTAAATAATAAAATAATAATAATAATTAAATGCGTTAATTACGGAATAGGAATGAACCACATTGCTTTCAAATGCAAATATTGTTCATTTATATTGTTTTTAGTTGAGAAATGAAGCAAAACTTAGTGGTTTATACAATTAATTTGTTTTTAACGTGTGTGGTGAGACAAAATAAAAGTTCCTTAAGTGCGTTTTGAAATACTTGGTGAGCTACAAGTAAAAACTGTGGGGCTCAACTTTTCCGAGGTTTATTGTTCATTTCTTTCCTTCTATTTTTTTTTCTTCCACCGCGGCAAAGTTAGTTAAATATACAAAATATATATGAGGATAGGGGAGGTGTATGAATTTACATGAAACTCTAACTTGGTTTAAATATCCCGTACGTGCGTTTTGAGATGTGTGAGTTCTCGGTGTCCCCACCCCCCCCACCCACCCACCCACCCAAAAAAAGGTGTTTGGCTTAGAAATGAGCCTGTATTGTAAAGTTGGACATTTTTTTTAATCAACGAGACTGTGTTCTCTGTTTTCCCTGTGACCATGTTTTGATTCCTCTATAGTATAGTTTATAAGATAGAGTCGGGGTGAACTAAGCATGCATGATTACAACAAACAAAAACCAATAGAATGAGATAAAAATCACTAAAGACTACTCTCACGTTGATTTTGCTAAAGCCCGCTTCGGTGGCCGCGTGGCTTAAGGCGCCACTCTAGCAATATACTAGACTGCTGATGACGAGTAGTTTGAGGTTCGAATCTTGGTCGGGTGTACTGATGCGTGTTTTTCCTAAATGGCTTTCCATTCTCCCTCAACGCAAATGCTGATACACTTATAAATATAATCTTCCTAATCCCTAAAATCATTAGTGTAATTGGTACATAAGCGTATAACCTGAGCGGATAGTAAGATGCAATGCTCACAAAAACTTAATTACGGATTTCTGTATAATTTATCTTTATATTACTAACTAAACGGATTAAAAATGTATTTACAATTGTAATTTTATTTTATCGCCATTGTGGCAACACGAGTTTTCGGTTTTCAAATAACGGTCTTCCTATGAAAACCAAACTATAAATTGAAACATAAAAAGGTAATCGTCCCATCTCGATGTGTCAACTGTGGCGTTTTATACAGCCTTAAATGTATTGACGAGTTTTAAAAACCACTAACATTTGTTCAAGCTTATTAATTAACAAGATATATTTACATTGTGAACTGTTTATTATGTGTAAAAGAGAGATCTCTTATATACATTATTTTTTGTTCCAGGTGAGTTGGGAAACCATCCTTCAATTTTATAAGCATATTCCACCTTGGTAAGTACTAATTAGATTAATTAAATTGTCCAGGTTTACAATTTAACACATACTGACATACTTCGAAGCAATGTAGAAGTTTGACCACTTATGATGAACCGTTTAAATAAACAATACGTTACTTTTCAACATGTATGGCACGAGCCAATAATAGCATTATGAATTATTGCATCAATGAAGACACGGAATAATTATAATCTGGCACAACACAAAAAAAAAACTATATAAATTTTACTAGAGCCCAGAGTAAGTTCCAAAATGTTTTCTGCAACACTGCGTGAATAGAGGAGTTGTTAAATGTGCTACACGGAACGAGGATAAAACTGAATGCAAGTAGTTTCATAAGTTATTGAATTGAACTACTTCCGCAAGTTACTGTCTTGGTTTGTCGAACTCAAGTCAACTACAATCTCTTGGAACAAATTAGTCATTTCACATACGCATGGTGTAGTCAGGACCGCCATTGGAAGAACTTTTTTTTTTAGGAGATGCAAATTAGATGTGGGACAGCCAACATTTACAAAAGGCCACAGTATTTATCATATAGCTATATAAATGGTCTGGTCTAGAACAAATGTCCTGTCGAATGAATATACACATTATTTCGAATTGCCCGTTACCAAGGTTCTTCCTGTGGGTGTCCTGTACTTTGTGATGTATGCCGCAGTGGGGGTGGCATTATGCTGGCAAGCAAGGGGTGAATGTCACAAGGTCGTGAACCCGCTACCTGCCCTATTCTGTCTACGCCACCGGTAACCGCTCTACACTACAGAGTTCGCGTCTACTCCCCCCAAGGCCGTAGCCAAGGGGGGGTTTTGGGGGTTAAAACCCCCCCTGAAATTTTATAAACAAAGTATATATGGCTTTATTTATGGCTCAAACAATATCAAAATTAAGGTACAAATACAAATTAAGGGGCTGTGTTACCATAAATAGCACTTCAGAGAGCTTCTAGAGGTGTTCAATATTTAGAATTTTTTCTAGCCTCCGGCAGTTAGAGGGCTATGTTGCCATAATAAACACTTCAGATCGCTTCTAGAGGTGATTAAATACATAGATTTTTCTTAACCTCTGGTAGTTAGGGGGTTATGTTGCCATATAAAAACACTTAGGATATATTCTAGAACTGTTTATCATTTAGAATTTTTTCTAGCCTCCGGCAATTGGAGGATGTGCCCACCAAACCCCCCGTGAAATTATTGGCTGGCTACGGCCTTGACTCCCCCACCCATTTTTAAACAAAAAGAATGTACAACTAAGAAAATTCGATGTTATACGGACAATCCCACGGATAACAGATAACTTGCAGGGGGAAAAATTAGAGAAAATGTCCGGAAAAGTCATCTTTAAAATTAATTTAAGTCGAAGTTAAGCGCAACAACGCCGGGAGTACGCAGCTCTAAGTACGTACGTGTACAACAAATTGCATATCAATAGGCGGGCACATGACAGATTTGCAAAACTCCCTCCCATGTCACAATGCACAGTCCGTGATTCGTCGGTTACATTAGACGCGCGCTCACCCTTCGGGAACGTTGCTCACGGCCGAGAACATGTCTGCCTAATGATACGCAGCTTGTACAGGCACTTAATTACAGATGCGCGTGCCCGGCGTTGTTTCGCCTAACTTCAACTTAGATTAATTTTAGTAACACAAGATGACTTTTCCGGACAATTTTTTACTGGGGTTTTCTGTTTATTTATGCCCGCCTGCGTTGTGGTTTAAGTTTGGGCAAAGATTTTAGAAACACCCTGTATAAAACCCAAGCATAGATAAATTGGACTATGTCATCACATAAAATAATATGGTGTGCCTTGTTTTTTTTTCTAAGTATTTACGTTTACCTAACTAAAAGGATAAGCTAATTTTTTTATCACCATGTCTTATTACTTGCTCAGGCTATACGCATATTATGTACTAATTACACTAAGATGTTGGGGATTAAGAAGATTGATTTCAGAGAAAGTGTACCCGCATTTATATGGAGATAAGAGTGGAAACCCATTTAGGAAAAGCCACCCCCAGTACACCCGACCGGGATTCGAACCCCGATGTAATCGGCAGTATAATCTCTTGCGAGAGTGACACCTTAGACCATTCGGCCACCGAACTAGGTATCTAAAAATAGGTTTATGTAACAGAAACAAATACCTAACTCCGGCTTCGTGTGTTTCAATCTTCGCTTCGCATTTAAAAAGTGACCTTAGTACATCCCTACAAATATAAATAATGCAGAAAACCGCACTTCAATTACGTTTTTTGTTTCGATAGTAAAGTTTCATCTAATATTCGGATTATTCAGCCATAGGAGGGATTCTGGAGATGTCACGCTCGCACTAGACTGAATTTCTGCTGACGAATCTTAACCAGGTGCACAGGGAGTGATTTTTCATTGTGATTACCTTTTTCACGCTAATTAACTCAGATCTTTTCTCGATACCTACTTCTTAGGGGGCGGCCAAACTGAGCGAGCGACTGAGCGCGCACGCTTGAAAGATAGAACTGGTTCTATTTTTCAAGCGCGCGCGCTCTACCCGGCACAGTCTAGTTTACAGGCGCTAGGCAATATTATTGTATGTTGGTTCATTGAGTGCTAGAAAAACTTCTCATTTTGACATTTTTATTACTATAGATAGGTTTAGCACACTTGCTACTAACGGCCTAATTTAATTGGTAAGATCTTAAACCATACTTATATGTATGTATGTATGTATACCTATATATATATGTAAAACTAATATGTTAAAATACTTCAATATTATCAAAGTAGGCCTTTGCAAATAAGAATCACCATTAGCGTGGAGAGAGGATGAGAAAACCACAACAATAAATCACTTGTTAAAAAAAACCTCAGTTCACACAGCCAAGATTCGGAGCCTCCTCGTCAACAACTAACGAGAGCTATCTGCTAATCACGCGCTCGCTCGCACGCTTGTCAGTCTGGCCGAACCCTTAGAATAAATAATTAAAACAACGTGATTCGGTGGCCGCATGGTCTGAGGCGTCACACTCGCAATATTTTATACTGCTGGTTACAGGAAGATTGGGGTTCGAATCCCGGTCCGGTGTACTTAGAGTGTTTTTCCCTAGATGGTTTTCCACTCTACCTCCACGCAACTGCAGTTACACTTCCTCTAAATTCAACCTTTCTCATCCCCAACTCATTAGTATAATTAATACATAGTATGCATATAACCTGAGCAGTTAGAAAAATGCTGTGCTAAAAAATAAAAATTAAAAACCATTGTGTTGGGCGTATAAATAAAAAATGAACATTTAATACAAAAATTTTAAACATAGAGTACATCACATGACTTAAAAACTAACTTAATCTGAAACAAATATGTGAAATACTACACACCCAACCCTAGCGTCTAAGGCCCAATCTTACAATGTCATGTTATTCTATTCGTTAGGGCTTAACATGCGGTTAAGCGATAACAACCACTACTTTGGATTTTACAATGTTTGGTTAGAGCTAGCGTCCTCGTTAAAGTGCTCGTAAAGTTAACGTGAGGTCTACCTTCTGGTTAGCATTTTAACGTCCACATTAACTTACAAACATTCCGCCATATTGTTTTATGGCAATTGGTTTTTATTCAAGTGAGGTTATATTATTATTTTTAGAAACTTTGGACAGTTATTTATGAATTCTCTTGCTTTTAATATTGTCCACCAGTAATTATATATATGTTTCACCAATGATCATCTAATCATAGATTTGAGGTATTATATTTCAAACTTTCCCTCTTTTCAATATGTACCTCTTTGGCGAACATGATACGGCGTTAGACTATCAAGCAAGCGGCTCGTGTTCAATTCCATATACTTCTTCTTTTTTTTTTTTTAAGAACAAATTACTCCCAGTTTAACACAAAGATGATAATAAAATAACTATGTTAAATTATTTATTCCTTCTATTTAATATAGCTGTTTAATTTGGGACGCCTCCATTTCT
The DNA here is from genome assembly GCA_902151455.1 of Timema bartmani. NCBI lineage: Eukaryota > Metazoa > Arthropoda > Insecta > Phasmatodea > Timematidae > Timema > Timema bartmani. The sequence goes on from CABFWB010000821.1 coordinate 28,612, forward strand.
TTTGGTCAAATTTGTAGAGAGAGTGATTTATAAGTCATCGTACGACATGGGGCAGAGGTTTTTAATTTCTGGTATTGCCTTTTATTACAACTATTTTGGCTTAGGCCTACAGGCTCTTCTTTCCTATTAAAAATATGTACATTATTTTCAATGGTTTCACTTTACAATTTGGAGTTGTCATTTCTTGCTGTTAATAGTAATAATTGACAATAGCTGTAGGCCTACCTATCTTTTTATAGTCTTGTAAGACTATTATGTGTAGGCCTGAATGGCTAATATAGGACGTGTTTTTTCTTCCCTTTCTCCCCTCCAGTGCACGTCCATGGTTAATTAAGGGTGGTTTTTAATTGAATATTAAATTGTGTGTTTAAAAATTGACTATGACTCTACTCTTAAGATTTTGAAGCTTTAAAAATTGGGTTAAAACATGCCTGTTTAAAATAAACAGAGTAGGTATACCCATATTTATTTGGATAGAAACTTATGAGACTCTATGAATATGGATTATTGAATAACATGACGTGTTATAAACAACAACATAAACATGCATTGTACTTTAATCTGTTTTCCTAACAACTCCATAACTTTAAAGACATTTAATAGTTACTTACAATCTATTGGTTCAAATTAAGCCAATCAAAAGCTTTGTAGCAAATCTAGTGCTCCGAGAAGCTTAATGATAAGAACTAATGGAAGGCACCCGTCCGTAACTTGACGAGAACATCAAAATAGTATTGTAAAACGCAACGCCAAATTTAACCAACGGTTAGACTTTACGAACGGTTAAATTACGAGGAATTTAACGTGACATTGTAAGATTGGGCCTAAATATGTTTTAATTGAATAGGAGGACAAACCCTTATACAAATAGTAAATATCTTACTGAGAGCGGTTTTTTTTTACCACATGTTTTCCCACCCTCTATCCAGTTAAGTGCAGGTACGTTTCCTCTGAATTTTACTTCTACTCGTACCTAACCACTTTGTTTACTAAAATTCTCATAGCCTGAATGGGTAGTAAGAAGCGGTGGAGAAACAACTTTATGGAAGTTATATCAAGGGGATTGTCTTTATGTGCTTTTCCTTCTGCGAATGAGAAGCGAACAAGAAGACCGACTCGGTTTCTCTCATAGGAATTGAGGGGGAGGAGAGAGCTCTCTTTTCTTTTTTTTTTTTGAGTGGTGAGAGCTGAGAGAGAAATGAGAGCCGTCTTGTTTGAACTTTTGACATTTCCACAACATCCCCACTCAAGCGAACGCAAGCTTTTCTTCTTTCTTGTACATTTTGTTAACAAGTTTGGCGTGTTATTAGATTTGGCGCGATCTGCCAGTTCATATCCCCACGAAGTGCCATTAGATCACTGTTCTGTGACCTGCATTTTATACTGCCATATGTTGTGATAAAACAAAACTTGATTTTGGTTTCTTGGCGGTTATACTTGCGATTGTACCTATTAAGCCTAAACAAGAGTTTATTTTAAGTGTGTACTGTATGTAAGTTATATGCAATCACTGATTTCATTTTCCATTGTGTCTTAGTGACACTTTAGGATTCACGCATGTTTATAATACTTTTATTTATTTATATGAGGTATTTAACATGCACTTTCTGAACAGATTGTTTATATCAGCACAATACTTACAAGCTAACTTAAATCTAGAACAGACACAACATCCAGCTCTCGGCCGTTAATTCATCATTGGTGAAAGGGGAAACCCACATTTCACCAATGATAAATATTTCGGCCATGTCAGGAATTGAACCTTGGAACCTTATCTCGGTAGACAGACACGCCACCGACTGAGCTGCGGTGTCGAAAAAATGTATCAATTGCGTTAGTGGGAAAGGAACGGGGAAGTTAAGACTTTAGAGAGAATTTACACTTATTGGCGTGGAGGGGAAAACTACCCTTAGTACAGTTAGTTGGGATTCGAATCCCAACCTCTCCGTCACTGCAAAAATCTCCATATAGACCGCGTACTCATCAGTGCTGGTCTGATTCTTTTTCAAATTATTGGATCTTTGTTCAAAACAAACTATATTAAACATTTAATAAAGAAGCGTTTTGAATAGTTACGTTTAACACCTTGGTTTATTAATTACCCCGTTTTACCACCTGTTCAGGTTATAGGCCTACCCAACTGTAATAATTACGCTAATGAGAGGGTTGAGAAAAGTTGAGTTTAGAGGAAGTGTACCCGCATTTTCATGGAGGGAGAGGGAGAAACCATTTAAAAAAAACCGGTACACCAGCACGGGATTCGAACCCCGAACTCCCTATCATCAGTGGTCTAGTCTAAGAGAGTGACGCCTTAGACAATGCGGCTACCGAAGCAGGTAACGTCTTGGTTATTAACGAAGATGAGAGAGGCTGTTGAAACAGTGCACCCTAATTAGTTTGGAGATAAAAGGGTAAAATCACAGTGCTGTCTAAAACCGGCCTCAGATCACCCTGTTGAGATTCAAACCACTACCTCCTCGTCACAGGCTAATTTGTTGACTGACGCATTTTACATTGTTTCCATTGTTTCTGGGGGATAATGTTGAGGCGGCCACGTGATCTAAATGCTAAGCTAATTTAGTCTAGCTGTCCGGTAATGAGGAGGTCTGAGTTCAGATCCTGGCTTGGTGTACTGAGGATGTGATTTTCAAAAGCTGTTCGCAAACCCCCTCCATGCAAACGCGGGTATATTTCCTCTAAAATGTTACCTTTATCGTCACTGCCACATTAACTTAATTAACTTATATGTTTATCCCGGACGGGCAATGTGATGCGGTTAAAAAAAGTTTTAAGACGGCGGGTATCCCAAAAATAATGTACCTGCATTAGCTTGAAGAACGAATAAATACAATGAAACTCACTATTATATACCCTGGTTTTACATTAAATGAAAACTACTGAAAGTAAAAATACTGAGATTATTTTGGTTTTTGTTACAAATATATCTATTTTTTGTGGTGGTCTCCGTCACGTTTGTTTTGACCGAATCTTTAATCTTGGCTCAACCTCCTATGTGTGCTCGTTCGCTCGTAACTTTCTAGTGACGCATTTTCTTACCTCAATTTTTTTTCCCCCTCAAACCACTATTAATAAAAGGCGGTGATAAAAAGATCAAATACCATCTGTTGTCATACTGACGTAAAGAATATATGCTTTTAAATATGTTGGACAGTGATGGTTAGGTCTAAAATCTTTTCAAAAATTTGGATTTTTTTTAAATTTCTCTTTATGGTAAATTAACTTTTTGGAGCTAATTTAATTTTTCTTGGAATTAATTAGAATGAGTCTCATACAAACAAACTGTAAGCTGTTTTACATTGATCCGCGTTCACCGCCAATTTCACAAGATCATAAGATATGTTACCATTATTCTCTGTCTGGGCGCTTCCTCTTATTGTACCCATACCGGCTATCTGAAATTTACACGGGATGAGCGAGGCTTATATAATCCAATTGCATTAACATTTTCCTGATCAGAGAATAAGAATCCCTCACTGAAAATCACAATGTTGAAACCCAACCTAGTTGCCCTAGGTCATAACTGAACATATCAATCAAACACACTGCCACTGATATTATATGTACTTGTACATGTATATATATGAAGTTTATACAAATATCTATATGTTACATAAAATTAGTTATTTCGATAGTTTAACTGAACCAATGGAGTGGGCTAAAATTGTTTAAACTAATCCCTAGGTGCCATTCTAAAAGATTCCGGTTTTTCAGTTAGGGCTATACATATTTCACTATTAAGGCACATCTTTAGTGAAATTTATTTTATTCAAGACCATTCTCATCCACCACTCGGAACAGGATGTCCATATCTCATCCACTTGTTTTTGGGATAATTTTGAGCCGAAAAGTTCAATTAAACATGAATACGATTTGAAACCGCTGCCTGGCTACAGGTGTTTAAGTTAAATTATTTGGATCAAGATGACACACATTCTGATTTTGGTTAAAGGGTGACTGCATTTCTCAATCGGAACGTTAAAAAATAACATCATTGGATTGGTAAAGGTGGTCCATTCACCGGCCCAGCTAGATCACCAAATCTCTCGCTTTTGGACTATTTTCTTTGGTGTCACACAGTCTCAGGGCTTTACTAAGCACGGGTTTGAAGCACCTGGAACAAAGGAAAACCTGGAAAATTCAGATTTAGATGAATTTTAAAAAGTCTGGAATTTTCAGTTATTTTATGTGATAATTTTCTAAAAACAAAGTAGAAGACCATAGCTCAGTGTAAACTATGAGTTGGTTCTACAGTTCATGTGATGTGTGAAGAACCCTAGCATATTAATTTTTTTATAGTTCTTGTGTCATGAATATAATAAAAAACAGTCAAGATAACGAGATTTTTTTACCTATAACTTACGTTAAAAAACTTTAAACATTAATAATTTTTTTTGGAAAATCTGAAAAATTAATGGAATTTTAAAACTTAAAAAGAGTATTAAACCTGCTTGGGGTCAGATAGTAGGGATGATTTTTCTGAACCGGCTAATGAATACCACTGCTCAGCTCATAAATGATCACGACCTCGTGACTTCAATCACACTAAGGTCTCAATCGTGCATCGATAACTAGGCTGGCTATGATGAGAATTTGTAAATATACCGTATTTGACATGCTAGTATTATGGGACTCAAATCGTAGTTGGGGTAAAAAGTAAATTTGTTAATAGTATCCGGAGTCCTAATAATGGCCGGGCTGACTTAATTGTAGCCGTGACATAGGTATTCCGGGAATTTTTCATGGGATTCACACTACACAATTTTCCTAGTACCCCCATTCCTTATATTTAACTACCCTGACTTCAACTTCGAGCTGAGCTTTCCTAATAATTCTATCACTTTACTTCGTGGAAGGGCCACGCCACTCATCTATGTAGAAGCGTAACCCTTAAGCATATTTCACACTATGAGGACACCCAAGCTCACACTCTCGTCATGCTCACGCTCATGGCATGCACCGAGGTATTCACACTGCGACGCCCACGTAAGAGAAATATTTTCAGGATTCTTCATATCAGAAGCAGGCTCAGTTTCCTGGCAACACAATATGATTTAAATTTTTAGGTTTAAATTTTTTTTTTATAATAGTAAAATAAACGTTGAAACTTAGCCGTTTTGTTTAAAGTTTGTCCTATTTCTTTTCATACTTTTTTTTTTTAACATCATCACTATAAATTTGTTTGCCAAGTTGTATAGTTCAGGTTTGGTACGCACAAGTTCAATCAATTTTTCGTCCATGGGGTCTATGTTTGTTCGACGGGTTGAAAACAAACTGGAGCTTGGGACTATACTGTGCATGTCATGTTTACAGTTGCGCTCCATTCCGGCTACGATCAAAATACCGCGCTCAAAATATTCTTGACAAGGATCGCGGTGGTCATTATGAATGCGCGTGAGCGTGGCATTCCCTATAGTGTGAAACAACCTTTACTCTTCAGTCTTTGACTAGTTTTTCTACCGTGATCATCGTGAAAGCGAATTTGTAATTTGTATTTTTTTATATTGCGTTTTATTATTCGAGAGTAAAAATAAAATATTTTTCTTGGATTTGAATTTGGAGCTCTAATTGTCGCCTGTGTAAGAAGTAAAGTTATTAATAGATGCCTGGGCTATTATTAGGCTAAATCGGTAATTAGAGGGATCGCCAATTAAACTTCAAACACTCCTTTTGGCCGTTTAAAATCGGTTCGTTGTTTATTCGACCTTTTGAATACAAAAAAAATTCCAAAAACATGTAGCCGAGTACTCCTAGTTGGGGACATCCTGTTGCGGGACACTTCAAAAATTTAAATGAAAGATTAATTCGCATTCATTGACAATAGAGCGTCCTCATACATCTTTTAATATAGGTTTATTTAGTTCATTATAGTGGAAACAATGTTCCTCGGATAAAGTTTTTTGGTGGATAGTTGCAATATGCCCTGGAGACAAGTAATATGGGTGTATTAACGCATCTTGAATGAGCCAAGTTTGATTTGACATTAGGTTCTCTCCTATGTTCTCAACAGTTCCAGGTTTTATTAACACTGAGTGTGCGTAAAGACTCGTAACACGTTCACACTGAAAATCTTTGTAGTTAGAAGTATTCATCTCCAAGTACCATCTAATTTATGTGAATCAACTCAAAATACTTACTTGGTGGACGGGTCTTTTTTTGTGGTTCGCGGAGTACTATTCTCGTGACCAGAGTTTTCGTTGAGTAATCTCCAGGCAGTGAGGGAATGTCGTGAGGTCTTGTTGCCCAAGTATGCCAGTGTTTGCACTTAGTTAAGTGAGGTGGTTGTACTTTACACCTTTGTGAGGCACCTGGTTATCACCCACGCACAATTAGAAAGCTTTGGGTATAGGAGTGGGTAAGGGAAAGGGGAGAGGTGCACACCTTTGTATCGATCCGTAAATTACCGCAAAGACGCCCCCCGCTCCTTCTCAGCCCATCATTTGCCCTCGTCTAGTCTTAGTTCATTGGTTCGTTGAGCTAGAAATACATCATTAGCAGATTGGTAAGATAAATGCACTCCTTTTCTTTCAAACAGCTCAGTTGAACTCTAAACTTTACCTTCAACTATCGTTTGTCAAGATTAGAATGCACACAAATAGCAAGTAAAGTTAAATCAGCTCTTTATGACGGGCTCATTGTAATATTAGTTGTGGACCAATTTATACACAAGACGCAATCTAAAGATACCCTTAGATTAATTTGGATGGAAAATGTTTTACTTGTAGAAAGACTGTAGGAGTTACGTTGGTCATTATTCAATAATGTATTTTAACTTTGTCAAGGAATAATGTACAACCCTTATCCCAACTCTGGTTTGAACTTTTCTTTTAATATTATAATTGATGTTTAACACATGGTTGTGTAAATGACCTTATTCAAAGGAATATATATTAAGATGATAGTTGAAGGGAAATTCACTAGTTTCCGCGTGGTTAGAGGATTGGAACACCGTATTATATAGTGTATGTTATATTCAACACTGGTTAAGTGGAAGAGAAGGCTAACGCCTTAACTTCGCCAGATAAATAAAGGCTATTATTATTATTATTATTATTATTATTATTATTATTATTATTATTATTATTATTATTATTATTATTATTATTATAGAAAGAAAATACCGCGCATCCTTCCGAGTCAAAACCATAAACATTGGCTTTGAGCTCGTTAATAATTCTGCTGTCGGATTTCCGATTAATGGTATGTTTTGTGCAGCTGATGAATTGCTATTCATATTAATTTTTTAAATATTTATTTAATTTCTTGTTCAATTTTTTTATAGCCGATAAGTCTCTTTAAAACTACGAGAACAAATTTTAACACTTGGTTTCAAATATTATTTTTAAGAAATACGTATGTGAATGTAAAATATTTTAATTTTCAACAATTAAAAATTATAAAAAGTGAAAACATTTTATAATACACGTTTAAATATAGGGCCTATACTAACCTGCTTTGGTGGTCTCATGGTCTCAGGCGTCACTCTCTTGTTAGACTAGACCGCTTATGATGATAGGGAGATCGAGATTACAATCCGTGTCAGGTGTATTGAGGATTTTTCACTCTACCTCCACGCAAATGCTGGTACGCTTCCTCCAAATTCAACCATTCTTATCCCTAACTTTGCGTAATTAGTACTTATGCGTTTAAACTGAGAGTTTGATGCACAACTGAGATGCGGTACCTTGGTCATAGTGTGCCCTAATCAGGTTTTGTGGATTTAGTTGGAGGTACATTTCGTTTACCCTGAGCAGTAGCAATACTACCTTACTTGTTTCCACTGTGGTGCAGCTTATATGATAGGCCCGGGATGAAGTGTACCTTAAAAAGAATGAAAAAATTGTGTTATCAGTTTTTCATTCATAAACTAAATCATTTTGATACATTTAAATATATACACATATATTTAATTTTAGTGGAGGTGTGGTGTCATTTATACAGGGTCCTACTTCTACGTGCACTGAACATGCCTGTGTTCCAACTTCCAACCCACTGTAAATAAACCACCTAAGCATTTTTATCAAATATCGCACTCGCCTGAAGCCATCCTGAACAGTAGCCAAGAAGGTGAGGACCGTTCCAATAGGTTATTCTAAACTCGCATATTTTCACGGCAAGGGTCAGCCATGATCACAAGGTATTTATATCGGCGGCTCTTTGTATCATGGCCAACATTTTAGCTAAGAGGCGGCGGCGATTCGTTTTGTCAGCAAAGCTTGTGCCAGGTGACATAATTTGTTGATATCTAACCCTTTTTTTCGTGCATTTTAATGACGGTATTAGCTATAAGCATTTTAGAGTAGCTAACTTAAGGGAGCAGGATGATAAAAAATTGATTTTACGGAACTATTAGCACATAATCAGCATTTCCTGTTAAAAGAGAAGGACAAATCAAATTGTGAAGAAAAAAAAGAAGAGAAGGTATCCTGTTCAACTAGTAGGGATCGAATCCTGGTCTTTCAGTCGGTCGTGTTTTTATTATTCACGCGTCTTACTTACTACCTGTCCAGGATATCCACATATTTAGACTCTGGTATTAGGAATCAGAAAGGGGAAATTTAGAGGAAATATACTAAAAGGGTCCATCTGCATCCAAAACAGAGAAATGTAAGGGACACACAATATTTTTTAATATATATTTATATGTTTGAAAAAAATATTGTGTCCCTTACATATTTATATATTAAAAAAATAGTTTGTCCATTACATTTTTCTGTTTTGGATGCAGATATAACCTTTTAAAAGGGTGAATGCGAAAAAACTTAGCTTTACGTCAAGGTCACGTTTACCAGTTTTCAATTAAATTTTAAAAACTCTTTGACTTCAAATACATTGTTTACTAAACAAATAAGTTTATAAGTTAAACCTAGCCTAATCGATTTGAGGGCTGTCCCAAATATATTCATTGCTCTAAAACAACTTACCACATTTTTTTAGGTCCACGTCTTACTAGTCATTGGGGCTATACGCATATGTACACATTACTCTAATGTGCTAGGAATGAGCTAGGGTAGAATACAGAGGGAATATACCCGCATTTGCATGTATAGAGAGTAGAAAACCATTTAGGGAAAACCACCCTTATTGCACCCTACCGGGATTTGAAACCCGATCTATTTATTATAGATTCTCCAATCTATTATGAGAGTAACTCCTTAGACAAACGGTTGGCAACCTCCTTGGCCGCTGACTGATTTTATTTGGCCCGCAAAAGATTTATTTAAAAGCAATTTTGTTCATAAATATATATTAATAATAATTCGATTACTTTATGAGATATATATAAATAAATCATTTTGACTTCATATTCTTTTCAAACTGTCCAACCAAATTTTTTAAAAGCGTATTTGGGCCGCGATATCAGAAAGGTTGCTGACCCTTACCTCAGTGTATGTTTATGCTGCAGCCTCGCTGCTGGCACATGGATGCTCGCCAGACACCTCGCTGCTCGCAGGTAGCTATGATACTCGCTATGGAGCAGTTGTTCGCATTGCTGTAAGATGCTGTCATGAAATGTTGGTTGTGAGTCGTCTTTCGAGTTATTGTAACATGTTTCGTGTTGAGGAACGATGCTCTCTGAGTCGTCTGATGACAGTGATCGTGATTCATGTTTGACAAAAATGCTGTTTGTGACAAAGAGAAAGAGGAGAAGGTATGGATGGAGTGCACCCTTTGAATCAAGAACGCCATCGCCAAGGTTACTTTCACCAGTTCTATAAAGAGCTCAAGAACTACCCAGAGAGGTTTTTCAGGCACTTAAGGATGTCACAACCGACCTTTCTGTATGTTAAAAAAAAATCTTATTGAACCAGAAATTTTGAACCAGTTAAACATTCAACCCAATTTCTGCGAAGGTTGAAATGGAATCTCCTTCAAAAAAACACTCACGGAAAAGCCCTGAAAATAAAGAAAATAGCTCGCTATAACTTGCTTGTGAACAAAACACAATTACTAGTGAACATATAATATAACATTGAGTTTAAGAGGGGGGGCGGGAGATTGAACTTGAAGGAACCGATCACATCTCAAGTTTAGAAATGCCCGGTGATGGTTGAGGCTCGGAAAACAAATTGATTTGTTACCATCGCTATAGCGAGGATAGTAGCGGGCAGTGAGGCGAGAAGCGCTGATGCAGGATAAATGAACCAATAAGGATCACTAGTTTTGTTTTTCATCATCGCCACACATCCATGTTCATAACTCGGTGATGTGCCAGCAGCGAGGACGCAACATAAACGTACCCTTATAGACCATGTGGCCACTGAAGAGTCAATTTACACAACTAAAGGACCAAAACATCAGTAAGATAATGGTAACATTGTTCATATGCCAATAGAAGTATGTTTGAAGGTAGCCAAAATTGTTTGTTATGGAACAAGGAGCCGTTAGTGTTTTCAACATATTTAGGCCTAACCAATGCTTTTTTCCCCCTACATACTGCCGGGCTATTCACATATAATTACACTTTTGGCTGGGAAGGGGATGAATACGCTAATATTGAGAGTAAATGTACCCGCATTTAAGTAATTTAAAAACAAAAACAACTCGCTAAATCTGGCTGGGATTCGAATCTCAACCTTCTCGTCACTGGCAAACCAGACAAGACTAAACTGACGCCTTTGACCGCGTGTCTACCAATGAAGGCAATAAATATGGTACATCGGATAGATGTCCTAGTTCTTACTGAGCACTATGTTTTACGTTTTTCATTTTATCATTTACATTTTTTTTAACTAACCACCAACCTGTAACTAAAAGTGCTAGGCTTAAATTCAAGTATGGCCGAAAAATGTATAATTAATGGAAATTGTGGCTATTAATTTCACATTGGTGGATCAACGGCCGAGAGACTAGGTGTTGTATCGGATGTATAATTAAGTTAGTTTGTAAGTCTTGATCTGATATAATTAGTTGTTTCAAAAAATGCAAAAAAAACTTCACATACCCTACATTAAAAAATAATAATTACAAAACCATCTATTTTAACCAATAAAAGATCCTAAAAAGTATTATTTCTTCACGTGTTCTGTACATGGGTGAGAAACCATTTAGCGAAATCTGCGTGCTTCATTTAACCACAAATAACTCCTTTGAGGAGTGCCAAGGAGCTGCTAAAATGTTTGGGAATGCAAAATTAATGAAGATATTAAACATTCGAATGAAAATCTTAAAGAGCGGTGGCTAATATTTTTTGAAACCCTTAAAATTGTTAATAACACCTCTTGGCCATAGTCATTGTTTATTCTTGACTATATATACATTAAAGGTACATCAAATCCTTTGACGTTGGACTCTTTTGTGCGAAGCTCTAACACTTTCTTATTTCATTGCCACTCTTTAAAAGATATACCATTCTCACCCTATCTTGAGTTTAAAAACCAATAATTTTCATGTTCTCGGAAGACCATCTGTATTCTGCAGTTCTTAACCGATAACCATTAAGAGATTTCATACATATATAGTTTCAGGGTTGATACATACCTGAACAATTTGGGGAATTTATTGTGATATGTAAGGTGACTTGGTGGTCTAGAGGTAAAGTGTCAGACTTCTGTGCTGAGGGTCCGGGGTTCAATCCTCTGTCCCGGCACAGATTTAACTGATTGCCAAACCCTTCCTTCACCTCTGACAAGATGTGTATTAATCACAACTTGTGAATGTGAGGAATGCCAGTCCTCTACTGTGGTTCGGATTCCACGTTAAACTGTAGGTCCTCCATTTCATCTCACAATCACCCTACCATTACACATTAGCGTAAGTGCGTATAACCCGAACGGGTAGTAAGACGCGGTGCTAATAATAATAATAATATTGTGATACGTAAAAGTCGGGAATTTTAAAAAGTCGTTGGAATTTTGAGATATTTTTGTTTAGAACTAAAATACAAAGTAGAGCAGCATAACCTAGTCTACAATACTAGTTTAATCTTTGATTCATGTTATTTGGCTAAGGTCATTGACTATCTTTAATAATTCTTTTGTCAAGTATTTAAAAGCAATCAGTTAAAATAATTAGTTTTTAATCTATAGCCTTGCATCCTACTGGGGAAATACATAGTTTGTGTTGTTGGTTTTAGCACCGCGTCTTACTGCCTGTTTAGTTTCTACGCATATGTACTAATTACTCTAGCGAGTTAGGAATTAATAAGGTTTAATTTAAAGGGATTGTATCCACATTTGCATGGAGGAAGAGGGGAAAACCATTTAGGGAAAACCACCCTCAGTACATCCAAACGGGATTCGAACTCCAATCTCCCTGTTATTGTCATTAGGGTCTATTGCGAGAGTTACGCCTTAGACCATGCGGCCACCGAAGCAGGATTTTGTGATCTTGTGTTACTTGAAAATCCAGGGGATTTCAAAACTTTAAAAAGTGTATCACTACCGAATTTGTCATCTTTACATATAATAATCGACAAATCAATCCTAATGTCCCAAGAGTCTTAAACATTAGGATTCATGTACAGTAAAACCTTGGGTTGCGAGTAACTTGGGTTGCGAGTAACTTGGTCTGCGAGTAACTTGGTCTGCGAGTAACTTGGTCTGCGAGTAACTTGGTCTGCGAGTAACTTGGTCTGCGAGTGTTTTGTAAGACGAGCAAAAATTTTCAATAAATTTTAACTTGATAAACGAGCGATATCTTGCAATACGAGTCTATGGTTACGCTTTGTCTGCCGAACAGTGTCATTGGATAGGTTCTTTGTTAAAGTCGTACAAAAAGAAAAATATTCCAGTGATCCAACATATAGCGATGATTCCGTTAGTGACAGTGAAAGTTGTCCTAAACAATAACACACCTC
>CABFWB010000821.1:43170-75678 GCA_902151455.1 Timema bartmani
TTTTTTTTTTTTTTTTTTGTAAATTATAACTTCTAATAAATGTAACTCAAACCACTGACCGGTTTCTCTAAGATGAAATGATGGCAAGCCCTGTTTTAATAATAATGTTATGTAACCAGCATCTGTCGTCGTACAGTCCAAGGCGCCACTCTCGCACTAGGCAGGGTTGCGTGTGACGCGTAAATCGTGGGTCGAATCCCGGATGAGCTCACTCAGTGTGTCATTTCCTAAATGGCTTCCCCATTCTCTCTCTAGAAATATGCGGTTATATTTACTCAAAATTATACTCTCATTATTTTTACTCCATTAGTGTAAATATTAGAATTTCACGGTAATGTAGTGAGAAAAGTAGTGCACAATACCCCATAGAACTTGGGTACTTGTAGAAATCTAAAGACAAAAGAGGTAAGCTATTTTAGGTAACTGCACCTGGCATCAAACCAAGCACATATCTTGTTGTGAGGGAGAGAGTTCTGATTGATGACGCGAGTTAGCGTATCTTCACAATGGCCCAGTTTAATTATCTATCGCTGCAGTAACCGCCCCTTCCACCCTGAATCATCATCAAACACGAAGCCCTCTCCCAACCCACTGTCTGGTCAGGACGACGATAAATATTTGGCTAGGGACACACGGGGGGGAGGTGGGGGGACGTGTAAGCTCAACGCTCGTGTACTTCACCTCAATTAAGGTGGGAGTGTAGGGGACTCGGGAAAAGGTGTGTATGCAATTTTTATTAAAGAGAAAAAAACAACATCTTTTTGGCCAAAATAAATAAAATATTGCTCCAATAGAAACATAAGGACTCAATAGTTGTTGAATATTTGTCATGAGCAAAGCCGATTGGCATTTGAAGAGAAATGGTTTAAATGAAGGAAAAAAGTTTTAATTAAATTCCAGGACATCCTTGACAAGAACTGTTGATAGCACCACTATAGAATTTAGAGGAAATATACCCGAATTTGCGTGGAGAAAGAGTTGGGAACAATTAGGAAAAGAAAATATTAGTACACCCGACCAGGACTCGAACCCCGAGACTTCTTCCCTCAAACCATATTAAATGAGCTAGAGTAGAAAAGTTATTATACAATTTGCTCAACTAAAACCGCGCGTGTGTGTGTGTGTATGTGCGTGCGTGTGTGTGTGTATGTGCGTGCGTGTGTGTGTATGTGCGTGCGTGTGTGTGTGTGTGTGTGTGTGTGTGTGTGTGTGTGTGTGTAGGTAGCAAATAAAAGCCCGTTAAAATAAACTTAAAATTAAAATCCAAATGATGATACTAATAATACTACTAATAATAATTTGTTTGAATTCACTATTTAAGACTCCTAATCTCAAACCCGAATCTTCATTTACCTACAAATGAGATTGAAATAGAATATTGTATCAATAAGGGTACCCATTCGAGTTATAGGCTAATGCCATAGTCATAAAACAGGTAGAATTGATGAGGAAATGTGGGGATTGAGGGGGGAAGTGGGAACCATTTAGATTTTAGAGTAAAACATCCTGATTCGACACCTTAGTTCATTCGGTAGCATGTCTACCTACTGAGCTAAGGGTCCCGGGTTTGATTCCTGGTATGGCCGAAACTTTATCATTGATAAAATATGGATTTACTAATTCACATTGATAAACTAACGGGTGGGGACTGGATGTTGTGACTGTCATAGTCTTAAGTTAGATTATAACACACATGAAGCTACGACAGGCCTAGCCAGCAGATAGTGGAAAATATATGGCTTCAAAAAAAACTGACCCAGGCCACAAGCTGGAAACAGTAATAGATGTAAAGTAAAGTAAAATATCCTGGGTACACCCAGTTGATCGGGACTTGAACCCCTATCTCTCCATCACCGGTAATCCAATCTAGCACGAGAGTGACAAGCTAGACCATTCGACCACTGATGCGGTTAATATATATTGTTATAAAACATTAATTATTACATTAATACATTTAATTATGTATTAAATTAATGGTATGGGTATTTGTTAAGTTTGTCCTCTTAACTATGTAGAGGCGGAACCACCTATAAGAAGTACTAAACCTCTCAAACAAATTTCAATAAAAAAAATTCAATTCGATATTTTCTAGAATCCACGAAAATTGGAAAAAGTATGAGAAGGGGCTGATTAGAATAAGATGAATTTTTACGTAGATACGTTCGGAGGTGGAGTTAAGGTGTTTTTTTTCATAAAGTCTCGAGGGGTACTGCCCACTCGAAGATGGACCCCATGGCTCCAGCGGTACCGGTGGTGCGTCTGGGGGGGGATATATCGGGTGTGTCTTTTTTGACTTCCGGTAAAAATTGTTGTAATTTTAATAGGGGGGGTTGCACATCTTCAGGTCACAACACATTTCTATTAAAGTCCTCATTGGTCAATTTAAACTCATAAAATGGGTCAATATTGGGTACGGTATTACCAGAATAGGCCTCATACACTATCGTATTAAAGAGAAAGATAGTAATTATACAAATAATATACTATAATAATAATAATAATAATATCGGCTTCCGTAATGTCGCGGCAGCCACAACTAAAACAGGGAAGCGGGTTCTACAATTAATATCTGCCCAGATTGTTTCGCGGCGCATGTGAGAACAAACCATTTTAATGAATTTAACGTAAAATTACACATGACAAAACACCCCGCTATCACAAGCCACAGCTATTGTCGTCAAACTTTCTGCGCGTGCGTTTGTGCTTGTTAATTGGACTGATTCGTGATTGTTTATGAAGCATTCTCGTGCTTTTGAAAAAGCAGGGCAGAGCTTGTTAAAAATAAGCTTTATTTGAGAAACAGTATATTTCTACGCAGGATTTTGAATTTCAATAGATCAGTGTGTTTTGAAAAGAACAATAGAATATTTACTCAAAATTACTATAATTTTTAACAACTTTTTTTTTCGCTTTGCCTTAGTACTCGTTCTGTTTACACGCATACATTTAAATTTAGCCTACATAATAAGGGTAGAGAAGTTAGAATCTCTTCGGTAATGTGTATGTATTTGTGTAGAGGGAGAGTGGGAAAGCATTTAGGAAAAATCGCCCATCGTAAACTCTACCGAGATTCAAACCCCGTTCTCCCAGTCAGCGGCAATCCAGTCCTCCCAGTCAGCGGCAATCCAGTCCAAAACGAAAGTAACGCGTTAAACCACGAGACCACCGATACGGGTCATATTTCAAATTGTATTCCTTTATTATGTTTAAAAAAACATTTTAGAAAAAAAAAACCCTCAGTAGACACGATCGGGATTCGAACATGGATTACCCCGTTATCGGCAGTCTAGTCTATTTCGATAGTGATACATTATGCCATGGGATCACCAATGCAGGTAATAAGGTATAATTAAGAAGAAATATACCGGCGTTGATATGGGTTTAGAGTGCTTAAATAACTTAAGACAAACCGCCTTGTTTACTTAGTACACCATCATTATTCAAACTCAGACCTCTCTTGTCACCTGAAAACCAGACCAGGTGAGACTGACTATGCCGATTTTTCGTGATAATAAAGTAACACCACCAAATAGTTGGGTTTTTTTACCCTAGCTGTTTATCATTACCAGTTAGCGATAATTCTAGTAACACCGCTTACTTTAAATACGGTATCGTAAATAAGTTTCCAACTCTAAAACACATATATCAAATTTAGAAAAAAATCGAATCAGGTCAACCCGAATCAAATTGTTTTTGAGATAGGCCGCGAGCGATGGGTGGCGCCGCGACGCGGAGTTCGTCCGAAGCTCTAGGGCCCCCGGTGGCCCTGCGCGAGCGAGCTAGGTCAACTCTCAGTATTGCGGCTCTCTTCACTACTGGCTGCACGCGCTGCTAAACCTTCAGCCAACGCCGCGTGCGTCTCTTGTGCGTCGTCTCGCGTCCCCATTTGATCATTCACTTGCACGACACTCCGGCCTTGAGGGGGTGTTCCCCTGTGAAAGAAAAATGCAAACCAATTTTTTGAATCGTGTATATGATCTGTTTCTTAACACTTCTCCCATACATATTATACTTTTGATCTATTTATCTATGACTAGTCACAAAATTAATCGTTATTTGAACACCAATTTAAAATCTTGAACTGTATTTAAGAGAATGTTAATTTTCTCAAGAGAAATATAATTGTATAGGAAGCTTAAGTAAACCGACAAGTTATCAAAAAAATGTCTTATTATATACGACCTCGTCTACTGTGTAGTATCATGCAGTATTAGTAGTATTAGTGAAGTGAGCGTGTGTATGTAGTGAGTGCGAGTATGGCTAGCGGCAAACCCCAGAAGACACGTCGGAAGATATCGCTGCCGTGGTTCCGGCAGGGCTCTGTGAGCCAGCCCCATCAGCCGCTGACCCGTCAGCACACCATCGACACTCCGGGCTCCTTTCAGGCCCGCTTGCTGCACCGACAAACCTCGCAGGTACAACTAAGCCCTACTTGACATATAACAAGAGTGGTCCAACTACTTCACTCTGCCTTACATGGTGTTACAACACCGGGGCTTTTTCACTCAGCCTTACTAGCTTGTTACAATACTGGTCCAACTACTTCACTCTGGCTTACTTGGTGTGTTTTCAATACTGGTACCTTTTCACTCAACCTTACTTGGCTTGTTAAAATACTGGTCCAACTACTTCACTCTGGCTTACATTACATGTTACAACACTAATATAACCTCCTCACAAACTTAAATGGAGTATTACAACACTCAGATAACTTCCTCACTTTACCTTACATGGCATGTTACAACACTGTGTTTTATTTCTGTTCGATAGTGAGTGTAACTTGTTTTGCTTTTCAATTTATTTTTGCAGTTATCATAGGTTTAAATAAATGGTACGGTGCACCGCACAGTCTTTTCTCTCTTTCCTCTTAAAATAAAGGCATTTACTAAAAACTCGTAATATTTGTGAAAGGAAATAATATACAATGTGGCAGAAACACACTACCAAAGAACATAAATGAAATAATATGCACTGTTACAGAAACATCGAGAAAAGAGTCTGTCCACCAAAGAGCAAAACAATCAATTTCATTTTTCAAAGTGCTCCATAAAAATATATATGTTTGCTTATAGCTTAGAAACTATTGGTTTATAAAAATATATTCAAAATTAAAAAATACTTTAATTTTAATGTATTACAATGATACATTATTTCGTAAATCAAATAGTTGCGAAGATATTATTAAAATTGGAAATTTCCGCTTCTTTAACGTACCCTTAAAGTAATTTTTGTGGTAAAACGACCATTGTTATTTTGTTTGTAATTTTAAACCATGCCTAAATACAAATTCTAATCAAAATTGTTTGAGTGGATTTTTATTTAAAAAAAAGATTTAATCTTTTTTTGTCCTTCAGTAAACTAGCCTTAATTTTAGAGTTAAATATCTAATTCCAAAATCTCCTCGGGGGAACCTTAGGAAAACCTTAGATACCAAGTTTCAGCCCAATTAGTAAAATTATTTCGGCTCTTGTCCTAATTACAGGCACACAGGCATACTAGATTGCAAAAAACAATTTTTCGGGTTCGCTGGGTCATGAAACGTCAATAGCATAAAAATCTCAAACTCGAGTTTTTTAACGATCACATTACTCTTTCTTTTCTCTAGGGGTCGCGCAAAGATAAACAACTATTAGTGCTAGACTTTTTTTAAACTTCATTAAATTATAAACTTTCAGCTAGCATAGTTTTATTGATTTTTATTCCTACATTTCTAGCTTTTTGACAAATGTAGGACTTTATGGCTAAGTAGCAAACCAATTTCTACTTTCTTTCCACTTAGTATGTTCAAAAATATTTTTGACTATTCTTGTAAAAGATCTAACTTGATTAAAAAATAAAAAATTATTTCACTAGCATGACGTATCACTTATATTTAGTCATTGAATGATGGATCATGTAATATAGAGAGCTACAGCGAGAAATTAACACTTTGCCAAAACGTAAACTTCATTGTGGCAGGAAATTGACGCTTTGTCATGGCGCCAATCCTCCGTGACATGGGACTTATCCCTCTATTATGCATCGTTAGTTAGGCAAACACATGTGCTACACTTTGTAGGGTTTTTTAAAATAAAATCAGTTTAGTAAAAAAGTAACAATTATTTCACAGCGTCTTGTTTTCCGTACGGGCTATTTGCATCCCAATTAGTACTCTAATGGTTTAGATATGAGTAAGGTAGAATTTAGAAGAAATGCACCCCATTTGGTTGGAGGAAGAGTGGTAAACCATTTAGGGAAACCACCCTCAATACACCTACCAAGGATTTGAACCACGACCTCTTCTTCACCCGAAATTAAATTAAATTAGCTTTACATCTATTCCGCGTGCTCACCGATGTGGATTGAAATGTTGCTACGCTAAAGATCACATTTTGTGATATTGCCCGCACTGGTGGATGTGTAATTAAGTTGGCAATAACCTTTGTGTTAGACGCAAAAGTAAAATAAATATTTTACCATTAATACGCGTTCGGTCTATCTATAATTTGAACAAGCCTATGAATTTAGGATGAAGAGAGTGAATATTAAAAAAATTAACCTACATTCATTTTACTTGCATCGGCGGGCACGCGGCCTATAACGTCAACTTCGTTTGGTAGGTTTTCTGGGGATCAGGAGGTCGTAGTTCAAATCCTGTCCGGGTGTACTGAGAATTTGTTTTTCCTAAATTGTTTCGCCCCACTCCCTTCGCGTGAACATGGGTACAAAATATATTATTTTGTTGAGGGAACGGAAATTGACTCGAGTTGAAACCATTTCCAAACGCATCCTGTTCGGTTTGAATTGTGACCTATTAGAATTAGTCAAGATTGTAAACCGCAATATCAACCTTACTGGCTACTTACGTAATTGTTTGAATCTAAGTAAACACATTTATCTGGTGGTTTTATCGCGTAAATAAACTGTTATGTTGTCGAATGACACACAGCTGTGACCACGGTCTAAATCTTGCTAGCATTCTCATACCCTCGGACTTGTCCGGTATACCATACTCCCGTAGAAAGTTGCGCGTCTCATCTCTCACGACGGAGTCAGCATGCCCATAAGTGGCGCTCCCGCTAGCCGTGACCAGCTGGTTCGCCTTATCCGGGTGACACGTGTCGGTTCAGAGGACGACTGCGAGTCTGCGCTGAATCCGGTTGTTGTTGTTTTTTTTTATTGGTACGCTCAACACCAAGGCTGTAAGGATAACTTAGATTAAGTGCGTCCGCATTAGCGTGAAGTGAGGATTAGAAAAGTATAAGTGATAGATCACATGTGGAAAACCAACCCGGTTGCAACCAGTTGAGCTTCGAAGCTTGGCTTTCTCATTACCGGCAATCTAGTGGGCTACTAATGACTTATCCTAAGAGGTAGTGATTAAGATAGAAGTATACAGGAGATACTCCGCATAACGGGAAAAGGTGATGGGAGAACTATCTTCCTAATGCACGCGTCTAGGATCCGAACCCCGATCCATGGGAACAGCCAATTGCCATGCAAGCTGCTCCATAGTCCCGACACCTCGTCTGACCAAGTAAGAGTAACTACCGACTAACATCAAGGCAGGACTAAAATCTTGTGAGGTAGGAGGTTCTATTCTGACTCCTTGCACTTTATCTCGAATAGAGCGCCCATCTATTTGGTAGTAAAAGAAGATGAATTAATACTGCTCCTAAAACAATAAATGGTTAAATAAAATGAAATATAATAAATCTATTTAAAGTGTCATCATCGCCTCTCAAAAGGATATTTTCCCTCAAGGTTGTGCATATCCTATAAAAACTGTAGTTATAACCAGGAATAAAATAACACCAATTGTTCAAGTGTATATAAAGGAATAGGCCCTAAGATCAATAAATTTACCTTCGCCCAATATTATAATATTAGGGATTTTATGCTCGGGCTTTGATATTGGATTTTCTTCCTCTTTCTACATTGCGGTATAGGCGTTAATATCTTTTACTAACAAAATTTTCGTAGCTTGAAATCAAAAAATCAATATCCAACGACTACACTGAGTTTTTTTCTAACAACCATAGATAAATGTATCCATTCTCTTTCCAGGCGAATAATAATAATAATTATTATTATTAGCACCGCGTCTTACTACCCGTTCGGGTTATACGCACTTACACTAATGTGTGATGGTAGGGTGATTGTGAGATGAAATGGAGGACCTACAGTTTAACGTGGAATCCGAACCATGGTGGAGGCCTGGCATTCCTCACATACACAAGTCATGATTAATACACATCTTGTCAGAGGTGAAGGAAGGGTTTGGCAATCAGATAAATCTGTGCCGGGACCGAGGATTGAACCCCGGACCCTCAGCACAGAAGTCTGGCACCTTACCCCTAGACCACCAGGTCACCCACTACTGGCTCTATCAACTCGCAAGACTATAATATGCGCATTCGTACATTAGTAATTATACTATTGGCAGCATAGAGTCCTCCCGAGTCGAAGGTGGCTGCGTCATCTGATATCTCATAATCTTAATTGACCACTCATATGTAGCTGAAGATTTCCGCACATCAATCACGGATTCTGCTTTAAAATATGAGTTAAGAACGACCCTGAGCATAGGACGGCTCCTAGAAAGTTTAGTGGAAGAACATTGGCATATTAAGCTAAAGATATTGGGTTCGATTCCCGTGTCCAGGTGTCATTTTTCAATTTAAAGAAGCTAACATTAAATTTAATGTTGATCCTAGCTCAATCATTAAAAGCGCTTAGCGACTTTGCCTACTTGGGGATTTTGAAGATATTTTGCAAAGTGAGTTGCATCTTAATTTGACAAGTGTAGGCCTAAATTGACATGTAGGCCTGAACCCCCCTAAAAATTTGATGTTGATCGATACAGCCGTTCTTGAGATCTGTGGTTGGCAAAAAATGAGTTCACAAACACAGCCAGCCACGTATTAACGGTAATCCTCATTCCTGAAGAAGTAAAATATTTAAATATTGGCAATTANTCAATCCTCGGTCCCGGCACAGATTTATCTGATTGCCAAACCCTTCCTTCACCTCTGACAAGATGTGTATTAATCACAACTTGTGAATGTATGGAATGCCAGGCCTCCACCGTGGTTCGGATTCCACGTTAAACTGTAGGTCCTCCATTTCATCTCACAATCACCCTACCATTGCACATTAGCGTAAGAGCGTATAACCCGAACGGGTAGTAAGACGCGGTTCTAATAATAATAATAATTTATTTTTTTCAAATATATATGCGTTTTTCTCATTTCTAGCTGTAAATAATTTTGCCGTATGATGCTATCTTTACTTGAACATTTTAATTTTCACTTTTAAATATTTCGTAGTAAAAGAAATATATACTATTTAAGTTATCAATTATTAAATTTTTTTTTAAATTGTTGCCTTCATAATTAGTAAGATAAATAAATAAATAAATAAAATAATATTGAACTTTTATCATAAAAATAGCAAATGGCTGGCAGCACCATCTAACCTCCAAAATATTTCTACAGAACGAAAAGTTGAGAGAAATTTTGAAGTCTTATATACAAAAAGTTTAAACATTAGTATTGTAAAATTAATGTCAAATCAAAGGTTGGGAATAGTCCTATATGTTATTCCAGGACATACTCTACCAACGTACAAAATTTCATTCGAACCCTTTCAGCAGTTTTGGCGTGATTGAGTAACAAACATCCAAACACACAAACTTTCGCATTTATAATATTAGTAAGATAAGCCCTAGAATAGTGGTATCCATAATGGATGCCATCGATACCATACTCAAAATACTGTACACATATAATTTAAACAAATACAATTATTTTAGTTTTACTTTAAAATAATAAATAATTAAATAGAGTCTATCACTAAAATAAAATAGTGCAGTTTATAAATATTTGGTTTTAATAACTAAGGAGAAAAGTATAAAATATGTTGGAATATTGAAAATACGGACACAATTATTTCTCAACTCAATATTAAATTAAATAATTTCAATTTTAATCTAATTGTACTTTTACTGTTGATATTAACAAATAGTTGTATTTTGTATTATTATATTTCATTAAATCTCAAAACTTATGGTCGTTGTCTCTATTCGTGTGTATTAAATTATAAGCATTCGTCGTCCATGTGAGTGGCACTGTAGTTAACGTATTTAATACTATTTCTACTTTCAAGCTACCAACAACAACAAAACTGGCAAGAGATCGCGTAAATTGAAAGAAAGAAATAACACACAAAGAAAATCCAAAATGCGGAGGTTTAAAAAAAAAGTATATATATATATATATAGCAAAGACAACTGAACAAAGAAGAAAGAAACATGCTTTGATATAAATCCTTATTGATTCATCGTAAGAGGCAATCTCCTTTTTTAATAAACCTAAGATTGGCAGAAAAATGTAGATGTTCATAAGGAAAATAAAGATAGATTCTTATATTAATGTGTGTGTGTGTGTGTCTTGTTCTTTGACAAGTAATCTCATCATTTTTACCGGATAGCCCGCATCGGTGGATACTTGGTTAAATGGTTCCCCTCTAATGCTGATACATTTCCTTTAAATTATACTTTCCTCATCTCTTTAATATTAGTGAAAATATTCGGATATCCTGAACAGATAATAAAACGCGATGCAAAAAAATACCTATGCTGTATATTCTAGTGCAGTGATGGGCAAAATACGGCCCGCGGGCTAGATACGGCCAGCGGAGGGGTTCATTGCGGCCCTTGAAAGGATTCCAAATTCCGATAAAATAATGTGTTTAAAAAACAAGGAGAAACGAGATAAAATGCCTTTCGCATTCGTTTGTTTTTATTTCTAAACTAGCAATCCCGCACGGCGTTGCCCGTGATACTGTGGTATACCCATGGTGTCCGATTTGCCATGATAATTTAATTTTCAGATTGACAATATTTTCTTTAAAATGTGCTAAAAATCCTGCTTCGAGATGCATTCGAACCCCCTTCCGTCCACCTATTTTAAAAATTTCAGATCTCTGCGTGCTGTAGATTTGGCTGGGCGTCGCACACACACACACACACACACACACACACACACTTCATTTTATTATTATAGATTATAGCTTAGTGACCATTGTCCAGAGATGAAATAATACGTAAACAATACACGAAGTTGGAATGTTAACGTTTGGTTGAAAGTAATTAAAGTAGTATTAAGTATCTGTTTTATTTAAGTATAGTAAGGTGACCTGGTGGTCTATAGGTAAGGTTTCAGACTTCTGTGCTGGGTTCCGGGGTTCAATCCTCGGTCCCGGCACAGATTTATCTGATTACCAAACCCCTCCTTCACCTATGACAAGACGTGTATTAATCACAACTTGTGAATGTGAGGAATGCCAGGCATCCACCGTGGTTCGGATTGTACGTCTTACATTTCATCTCACGATCACCCTACCATTTCACATTAGCGTAAGTGCGTATAACCCGGACGGGTAGTAAGCCGCGGTGCCAATAATAATAATTTAAGTACAGTATTTGTTAAATAATGTATACAAATCACATTGTATTGGAATTAGATATCATTATAATACAAACCCATTTAATAATTAATAGGACTTAATTGTAATAATAGTTTTGTAAAATGTAGTCTACCATTGTAACTTTTTAATAAACTGTGTTAGCCCGCCTGACGTTTTTTTTAGCCCACTCCTCGAAAAGTTTGCCCAACACAGCTCTAGTGCGTCTCACTATGTGAAATATTGGGCTGGCAAATATTTTTAGTAATGGCTCAAAACGAATAATACCTTATAGTTATATGTAAAAGTTTGTTTTGGGTGTGCCAGTGTATACTACCTCTTTATTAACAACATTTTTAATACTTGGCAATACCTACTCAAATTCGCCTCTCTGAAGCCGTTCAGAAACGTTTTGTACCCCAGATGTGGCGTAAATAACAGCTGTGTTCAACATAAAATGAAATCTTTGCGCGCACAATAAATCTTAAAATTACATTTTGAACATATTATGGTTGGCATGTCGATGAATTCCTGAAGTTGGAGTGTGGAGAAATAGTTGAAATAAAGTGTTCACTCGGTTCTTTACATTCTCTCCTTTCTTTAACCAGCTGGCTGTGTTTTGGAATTGTTCCCATTTTATATGAGGAATGTTTTCAAATAACAGGTTTGTTTCTGTTATAACGCTAGAAACGACCTTAAAAATGATTATGGAGAAAGGGTAGAAAATCACATTTTTCAAAACACTGTTCCCAGTGCATCAGGGTTTAGAGTAGAAGAGACTCATTCCCATAGCAACACTTGTGTTAATTAATATCAATAAACTGTTTATCTTTAGCTATACTTGTATTTTCTTATGAATGGACATTTGGTGCACCTTTTAGAAAATAAACACATACGTTTTTGCGCTCATCATTGATAACATTTTACTATTTTATTGGTGCTATCTTATAGGTATTGATTGATATCATATATCAAAAGTGACCTGACATATGAATACATGAAAGTAGATATAGTTGTTGTTTTTTCCTATATCCCTCGATTGTATCCCATTAAAAGTAGGTTCCACCCCACGGATTACAACTCGAACCTAACGTCGCATCGTGGTTTGTTTTCTGTATTCTAATTTTAAAATACAATGAAGTTTACCGTTTACAATATTTTAAAAAATACAAGAAAAACTAAAAAAAAGTTATTTTAAAAACAACAACAAAAACACTAATAAGCTTATCCCAATTTTGTTGTTGTCAAGTAACGAATGCAGAAAACCTCACTTCGATACGTTTTCTGGTTCGATCGCAATATTGTATCTAATTTCCTGGTTAATCGACCGTGAGATTGCTCTTTAAGAAAATCAATCTACCTTCCCCATTGAGCCACTCCTTTCACCCCTTCCCCTACTTCCAAGTACCCCACATTCCCCTTCTCTCATCACACTTATCTCGTTCTGAAAATTTTGTTGGTAATCAGATTACTGGCTCAAGAAGTCTTGGTCGGGATGCTTTAATAATTGGACAGCAAGGCTTACTGAATAATTGTGACATTTATAGTGTCCTATACCGGTAATCCTGTTTGAACAAAATTGTGGATGAACGGACAGAAGCGCCAGTCTATTTTAGTTTACCAGTAACGAGACGATCGTGGTTTGAATTCCAGCTGGGGTGTACTAGGGGAGTTTTTCCCAAATTGTTTCCTTCTCTTCACCCACGTAAATGCTGTTACATTTCCTCCTAAATCGCCCTGACCTCATTAGCGTAAACACGAGAGGAACTTGGAGGAACGTTGTCATAAAACTCGATTCACACGCCTTTTGAGAAATACATAATTGGTTGGCTGAAAAAATTAAAATACAATTTTGTCTCGGCTAAGTGACCTAATTTTTTTAATTACTCACTCATTCTTTTTGATTACTATTTCTTGATTTCCAAAAGTGCACATCCGGTGTGGAACTGTTTACTGGTGAGGTGCCACAAAATATTTGGCAAGGTGCACAGCACTGAATTAAGTGTCTCGGGTTCTCGTCCGGGTCTCTCAACATCCGCTTTGATTGAGCCGTCCGCGACTTCCGAACTGCTTTTATCCTAGAAGAACTCAAACAGCGAACATTCTTAGGCCTTTACTCGTTAAGCTAAATTCCGTTTAGATTTTTACTTTTGAAAAAAAAACCTTAAAAGTTGCCAATTTTCTAAAAATTACATATTATTTATTTAACAAGACATAGTTGGATGGACTCAACAAAATATTCTTGGAAATACGCTTTCTAAGTTTTATGTTACTTGGCACTATAATGTTTTTTGACTGCGCAATTTTATTTTATTGTATTTGTTTAACTCTGCGTGACATGAAATTATTTAGTAACTTTATGAAAAGCTATCATATCTTTTGAGTGCATTAGCGGACTATAAATTATGTGTTTTTCTAATAGTTCAGAAAATATCGTAATTAATATATAAAAATAAGAATGATCCATGCATACACCATAACTAATAGCGAATAGCGCCCAGCGCATAGTGCTTAAGAAGGTCAAACACATTATTTTCAACTATAGCTTTCATAATCGATGCAAAGTATAAAGTGCACAATGCATAGACAACCCTTGAATTTAAGACTTGTCAACCAATGATGTGAGAAGGCCAGTTTACACGGCAGACTGAAAATAGTATAACTTACTCTATTCATGTTTTAAATGCCTTGTGGTAGCCATACATGTTTGATTTTTTTTTTTAAGTGACTGTGATTGTATATATGATTGAAGATAGAGGGTAAATGTTACATTTTTTATTCTTTTATTGAGAAGTGGTTCTAACATAATATTAGTCACAATAATAAAATCAGAACCTAATAAAACTCAAACTTGATTTAATATAACAGGTACCACTTAAACTGTGTTTGTTTTATGCATCAAAAGATACAGGGTTTTTTTTCAAGTGAATGATTATGTGAAGTATTTTTAAATGCACTATCTAATAGAGCAATGAGGTTAGGCCAGTTTATATGAATAATAAACCATATATTTAAGTAAGACTTTAATCGCCATGTTTCATTATAAACCGTTGTATTTTTATTACGATTTGTACACTTTACTCCATGTATTCTTCGCTATTAGCTATGCGTTATGTATGAATATAATAAACCCAACCTAACGTAAAGGTACAACAACAACAACAATCCTCCGTGTTCTACCACTATCTGGACTATAGATATTTAATCACATTGATGGAATAATAATAAAAAGGTACAAATGTACAAATGTAAAGAATTTATACCCGCATTTGAATGTAGTAAAAGTAGAAAAAACAGCCATAGTGGTTCGAACCGCTTTTCCGTCGGTTAACCAGATGAAATGAGTTTGATATTTAGTTCATGTGCCCACCAATGTGGGTAAAGAAAAATATCTCATGCGAGATTCATTATGTCATAAAATATTTTATGCCGCTTTTCATTTTGAGTTATCTTGCTTTTCCTTCTAGTGAAAGTCCCAAGTGTTCTCATGTATAATTCATAGACCAGAAGAGTCACGCTCGTTCAGGCCGCATCATCGATTTTTTTTTTCTTTACCGTTTTTCTGGTGCTGAGTGCTGACTTAATTGTCAGTTGTGTGGCGAGCGCCTTCTTTTTCCGCTCCGTATTTAAAATGCCCCGCTTTTCTTCCTCGGTATTTTCAAGCCGTGAAACTTGATCAAGGACATATTTGCATACAAACATTTGGAATCATAAAATAGCCTTTTAAAGAAAAAGCAAATTAGGTATTGAACGGCTTTATACATAACTTAACATATCATTACTAGCCCTATATAAACTCCTCCCCCACACACAGCCAAAACTCAACCGTGAAATTTATTTTTATACTTTCACGAATATTATAAATAAATTATAGGACTACACTAATTTAAAAATAGCAACTATTACAGCAAAGTAAAGACCAAGATGATAACCCTGAGTTAGTGTACAGCAGTTTCATTGAAAATATTGTTATATGAAAAATGTGTCCTGAATAAGGATTCGAGCCTTAGGATTTTGGTCTAGATTGGCGACTAGGCCAATGCGGTCCAACTGGTGCCCAACGGGCCAAATACGGCCCGCTCTCACTTAAAATATGTTCCTCACATTATCCTGGAAGAAAAATAAAGGGTAACTCTCATTGGCATTTGTGAAATAGTTAATGATTCAAATATGAAAATATATTTTAAAAGGTCATGATTTCATTTTATTATACATTCATTTGATTCGAAAAATATATATAATGCTAAGTTATTTGTGAAAATGCGTGTGCGTCCATATTACATAATACATTTTTGGGACATTAATAAACCTATGCTTACTTTCAAATTTGAAAGACTCTGCCAACTAAAAATACAATTTAATTATAAATACTGAATATAATACTTTATTAAGTGTTGTTTATAGGCCTATATTAAGTTATTGGGCTTACTTTTTTTTTTGTACCAGCGTCTTTCTACATGTTCAGGTTATACATGTGTGTACTAATTACGATAGTGAGCTAGGAATAAGGAAGGTTGAATTTGAGAGAAAGTGTACCCGCATTTGCATGGCTGGAGAGTAGAAAACCGTTAGCGAAAAATCACTCTCACTACACCCGACTGGTGTTCGAATCCCGATCTCCCATTCATCGGCAGTCTAGTCTTCTACTATAGTGACGCCTTAGACCATGCGGCCACCGAAGCAGGTACCACTTATTGATGGTTTAACCAAAGGGGTACGGTATTAGTTTGTCAATCGAATGGAAAAACCACAGTAATAATACAGCACATTTGTAATAACCTTGATCAGTCCACACGGCCAAGAATCGAACCTTGATCTCCCAGTCACCGGGAATCCTGTTCGCAGCAAGCCTGCCTGACACCTTGAACCTTGTGACTGTTGTTGCGGGTATCGGTTGGATTGACTAAAATGTTTGTGTCACGTGAGTTTTATTATGTTAAAGGATTTGGATGTTTTTTTTTAAACATTGTAAACGAATAGGCCTACTTTTATTCGTATGATTAGTTAAATATCACTGCCAGTGACGGGGAGGTTGGGGTTCGAATCATAGATGGGTGTACAAAGTATCTCGTTCTTCCTCCACCGAAAATGTGGGTGCACTTCCTCAAGTTCTAATTTATTCATCCTTATCCTCTTAACATCGATGGTCTTGGGGTAAAGTTCTCGCCTCGGGACCTGATATTCGTGGGCTCAAACACAACTGTAACTGTCTTCGACGGATTTTTCTTGAGCGATAAAAATCCATAGTACAGCTTCCTTTGGAGAGGAAGTAAAGCCGTTGGTCCTATGCCGATTATGATATGTAAAAGAAACCAGAAAGATATGTTAAAAATTACCTTTCGTGGCAAAATTGGTAGGCTCTCTCATAGCAATTCAGTGTGAAAGGCAACGAGGAACCACCACACTTCCTAAATTCCCTTAGTACTTAGGATTTCTACCAGATGGTGCAGGCAGCACTAATCAGGTGAAGGGCTGAGCGCATGTCCAGCTTCGGATGGATAGAAATCACATCGAACTAATCTTCGGGTACAATAAAAATCCTCTTAGTGTGAGTATGAAGGTAAACGGGGGGAAGAAGTGTAAGACTTGGAATACGATTAAGTCAGTCGCTAATTATGGTTTACCTTTGTTTTGAACATACTACTTTAAAAAAAGTAAAAACATATGGTTAGAATTTAAATGATTACTCAAATTTCCCTTCTTATGGAGGGCGTCTACAACCTTAGACTGGTTCATTTAAGGTGGTAGAAATGGGATGCGAGTTAAGATAGTTTTTTTTAAATCTATTTTTATAGCTAAATGCTTTTGGTCTCCTTGCATAAAATATTTGGATACGTTTAGTTTAATTGTTTATATATTTCAACATCTCTTGAATATTTGCCAAGGGAAAAATATAATTTTAACAGAAACTTTTTAAATGAAGATAAAAGAAAAAAATTGCGTTCAAATTCCAATATTCTTATGACGGATATTAACAAACTGCTTATACGTATAAAATCAAACTAGACGTGTCTACTAAAGCAATATTTTGTTTATTTTGACCAAAAAAATAATGTTTTTTTATTTATTTTTAAATTGTTAAAACGTGGACTTTAACTCGCTTTCCCTTCCTTCCCCCACCTTAATAGCAACGAATAAACAACGATTTCTGCTGTGGATGAAGCCTGCTGTAGCCATTACTGGCAGCATTTGCGTCCAACATGTTGATAAGCTAGGACCTGTCACGACCAACACTTGAAGGTCGGACTACACGTGTATTCATTAAAATAGACTCGTGTCCCCAACCATGCAGAGAGCAAGTGCTGTAATGTGTGCAAAAGTTCGTAGTCTCAACTTAATGTGTAAATCACTTCTCTATCTTGGCTTGAACCAGTGTTAAAACCCTATTTGGAACTTTTTACATTTTCTAGGAAACTACTCTATTGATTAACAAACTGTTGTTATAAAATAAACATTTTCATTAACATATTAAATTTTCCAATTTAATTTGTAGTATTTAACGTGTACTTTCTGAACCAACATTACATTATTATATATATATCAAAACACGACTTATAAACTAATTTAAGTATATAACATATACAACACCCATCCCCTGGGCGTTATTCACCATTGTTAAAGGGGAATTCACATTTCACCAACCATACAAGAATGCCCCACAACCATGATTATTTTAGAAAAAAAGTTTGTTAATCAAGCGAGTGTTAAATAATTAAAACAAGTGTTATCTGAATTGAACCGCGTTAAAGAAAGCCTACTGATAATGGCTGTTACATCTACAGTCGAAACGTCTGAAGTTCTTTCATCTCGGCTCAACGACTCGAGCCCGAAAAGACTAGTTTTAATCTAACACCAGCTGCAAAAGTCTTTTAAAAAAAGTACCTATAAATTGTTTCACAACCAAACAAATATTAAAACATAATTCAAAATTATCTTTAACATCCTTAATAAACCTGCGTTTACACCACTGCTTTGTAGGAGTAAAACCTAATAATATTTTCGCTCTTTTTCCCTAGTGCCTTATTGACACTTTTTTAACCCGTTAACTTTTTAACCTTTTTTTTTTGTCTATTTGCAGCTTTTTAGTATTATTACTTTTTTTTATTTATTCTACCCCTTTTAACCTTTATACATTTAGCCCTTGTTTCGGCCATCTTGATTTTAAAATAGCACGAATCATTTTAGAATTTCTCGTTAGAAAAGCATTTTTAAGTGAACCACAGTTCGGTTGCTTTCATAAGTTCTTGTTTTAATTATGTAAAAACTGTTAAAAGAAAAATACAATTAAAAACAAATGGTATATTATACAAATTTTCACCGCCAAAACTAACAATTCGATATATGGTCTTGCAGATTATATGGTTTGGTGAATGGATACATGGTAATTTTCCTGTTACTCACCCCCTCTTCTATCATAAGGTATATTAGGATACTGAAGAATGAACTGTTCCAAAAT
This sequence comes from Timema bartmani, assembly GCA_902151455.1. Classification (NCBI taxonomy): domain Eukaryota; kingdom Metazoa; phylum Arthropoda; class Insecta; order Phasmatodea; family Timematidae; genus Timema; species Timema bartmani. The sequence continues at coordinate 62,072 of CABFWB010000821.1, forward strand.
ATATCATTGATGGTTTGTTCTGATGCCAGCTGATGTGTTTCAGTTCTGGCAATGCGAATATGAGTCGGTAGCTAAACGCATTTATTTATAATCACTCTGACTTGTGAATGTGAGGAATGCCAGGCCTCCGCCGTGGTTCGGATTCCACGTTAAACTGTAGGTCCTCCATTTCTTCTCACAATCACCCTATCATTACACATTAGCGTAGGTGCGTATAACTCGAACGGATAGTAAGACGCGGTGCTAATGATATAATCACTCTGGAACGCGGGTTGTCAAGGAACATGGCACCCAGATGTAGATGATAAAATATCTTGTAGTGCTACGACATACATACACACACACATATATATACATACATATACACATACATACATACATATATACAATACATACATATATACAATACACACATATATACAATACACACATATATACATACACACATATATACATACATACATACATACATACATATATACAATACACACATATATATACATACATATATATACACATACATACATACATACATACATATATACAATACACACATATATACAATACACACATATATACATACATACATACATATACACACATACATACATACATACATATACACACATACATACATACATACACATACACACATATATATACAATACACACATATATACAATACACACATATATACACACATATATACACACATACATATATACAATACACACATACATACATACATACATACATACATGTACGTACGTACATTACTTTAGGGTAAAAACAGTAAAAAGTAAATCTAATCAAAAAAGACGATAGAACCAAAATTGCAAAAATGTCCCAAAATTGAAAAAAGGGTAAAAAGGGAACATTTGAGCAAAAATAGTAAAATAGCCAAAAAGTAATAAATATTAAAGGGTATAAAGGTTTAAAGGGGTAAAAGAAATGTTAAAAAGATTAAATAGTCGCAAAAGGTCTAAAAGGGAAAGAAAGGATAAAAGTGTAACGGGGAGAAAAGCTTAAACTTGGTGGAATCGGTAAAACAACATCCAATCCCCGATCGCTAATCCATCAGTGTGAAAGGGTAATCCCACATTTCACCAATGATACCTTTTTCAGCCATGCCAGGAATCGAATCAGGAACCCTTAGCTCAGTAGACGGCCACGCTACCGACTAAGCTAAGGTGTCGGACTTTTAGTAAACTAAAAGAAGAAAGCTGTGCTACGGATTTTTATCGTTAAAGAAAAATCCTTCGGCCTCGGCTGTATTTGAATTCATGCTCATCGGATCCTGAGACGGGGACTTTACCCCCAATACCACCGAGGTCGTCACTCTCTTTTTTATGAGAATGTCAACTTTGTATGTTTGAGTCGGTTGAGAATATCACACTGGTTTGTAGTTTATTGTTTCTAATAGGAGTGTCTGGACTACCTAACAACTAATCCATCTTCTCAGTGATATATCATTGTCTAGTTCAATACCGTACTCACTTTAGTAAGATAATCACGGTTCTCTAAATAAATTTCATAATTGCTTAGCTCTATAAAAAAATAATCTTAAGTATCCTTCAAGTCTGTCCTATATTGTTCAAGTGTTTGGAAGTAAATCACCTCTCCTGATATCCTTTTTTATTTATTTCTGGGAGTGGGGGTTGTCTCTATGAAGTTACTTCGCTTTGTTATTTCCGTGTTGATCTACTGGAACCTTTTTCAGAAATTGTGCCTAATTTTTATTATCCGCGTGGGTGGACTACGTTTTATACTCCGGGATGTGCGCGAGATATTTGCATTTCGCTTGGCCTATGAGCATCGAAATACTTGGGTTCAAATCTTGATGACGTTGTTTCTTATTCTTAACGTGATGTAAAAACATTTGAAGTATCTATAATCAAACGCGACTCCATATTGCTTATGAGGTTAAATTTCCTCCAAACGACCTTTCTCTTTATTGCCTCTCGGATTAAACCATCAATAACCATGATTTAATAATATTAACCACTAAAAGAAATAAATCTGCCACTTTTTTTTGCCGGAACTATTTAATTGGTTCAAAGTTAACTGTAGTTTTAAGTGCCCGCTTTCGTTAAATCTTGTAAAACACTTACTGAATATAAAATATCAACTAGACGCTGTGTCAGGAATTTAACCCTCACGTTGGTGATTTGGATGTGGATAAACGGAAATTCTATATTATTTCATGTGACATTCACCTCGACTCGACCCATCTTCCGTCAGACATTCAGTTGGCCTCGCTGAGCACTCGACCACAAAGGAAAATCGTCCATCTCTCTCGCACCTTTTCTATTTGATCTACACCTGAGAACTAATATAGCTCTTTGGTTCATAAGCAAGTGTGTTGATTGTGTAAATTAGTCTGTAACTAAAATAACAATTAAATATTTTCACCAGCTTCATCGTTACCAATAGGCCTATATTTTTTTCTCAGTTCTTAGCCGTACAGGTAGAGTCGTTAAATTATTATTTATACTCTGCTGATATTTTTAAAAGTCACTAGATATTCTTTAAGCTATTCACATCCCAAGGACACAGAGTATTCTAGATTTATCTTTTATTTTTGCGGCTCTAAGATTAGTGACATTTGGCCAATCTTTACTTTTTAATTTTTTTAAAAATCTTCTTATGGCGGCGCCAAGATATTACTAACTGGACACATGTATAGGGTTGCAGCTTCCTTAAGATGATGGCAATTATTTGTTGGACATTAATTGGTCCCACAGTTTAAAGGTATAGTTTTTTAATATATGGCTCAACCATTTATGGGCATGCTTGTCTCTACACCTTTGTTACTGTGCCACAAAGTGAAACCTTGGAACGACCACTTTAGTTGTCAACATTAATTTACATTCAAGTTCTTGGCGTCGGAATGGAATGGGAATAGACATATTTGGGATTTTGGAATTTTATCCAACTTTCTTTTAATATGTTGTAAACTATATTATTAAGCGTTTATAAAAAGCTGAAGATGTACACTAGTGTACTTAGTTTTGACTCTAAATACCGGGGTTCGATATACGTTTATTTCTAAGTGGAAGATAACGTTAAATATGAAATTTACAAGAACAATTTATGCAAGCTTTAATTTTAACATTTCACATTTATTTAATGAGATAAGGCTGAAAAAATAAGAATTTTAAAGAACATATTCCCTCATTTACGTGGATAGAGAGTAGACAACCAATACACCAGTCTGGGATTTGAATCCCGATATCTCCGTCACTAACAAATCAGTCCAGGTGAGTTTGACGCCTGGGTCCGCGTGCCCACTGGTACTTAATAAGATGGCGTATAGAGTTAACTAAATTTTGATTACGGTTCTATGGGTCGTGATGGACCGTCAGTGGTCACCGAACTTTGGGACGTATCAAACCCCGCCTAAATGGGAGGGCGCTAGCCACTAGGTCTCAAACAGTTTAACTAGTTTTAGGACGATCACTGGTTCTTGACGATTGGTTCAAAATAAACAAATGTTTACTGATCTCTCATTTTCTGAAAGATTCGTTCATCGTGCCTTGTGGCCAAAATCCTTCCCGTACCTCTGTAGTTACGCGTGTCTCAGTCTACCGGTCTAGATGAATGCGATAGTGAGCATTGTGGCTTCGCTGTGACACACTAAATGACGTCTAAGCACAACGTGGAACTCGCACAATCAATACTATTGTGGTAGCGCACCTCTCGGTTTGTATTCAGGAGGTAATTACGATTTATTGCTTGGTTGCGTTTATTGCTGTGCTGCAAGCGCGCGTTATTTGGCCCCCCAACGATCGCCCACCCAACTTCATTATAGACTTGTTCAATTATTGGATGCTGTTATTAACTTAATGCGGGCTGGCGCATGCCTGATAGATTAAAACTAATTTTCTTTACTCACTCCAATCATTGTGTTTGGCAATTTGGTTTGGATTTATTTCTATATCTGGTCATGTTTTTTTTTCTTCCCCAACAAGTCACATGTTTATTGTATCTGGCTCTGACTCAACAGCCCTTAAAAAGTACCGGTATATATATTTAAAACTATATATATTATAGCATTTTAGAAAACATCCTAAATATTTTTAAAAAAGTAGTACTTGAGGAGCGTTATTTTAATATAAGATAAGACTTATGAATGATAAGTTGAAGTTTACTGGTTATAATTTTATGAACAATAAAAATCGACTTTAAAAAAAAGGGGTGGGGGCTCTGCATGTAGATACCGGCAATTTCACTTATAAATCATTCGGTAACTCAACAGATATGAAAATATCAAATTTTAATCAAAATTAAACATTTAGGATGCATAGTGATCTATTTACTGTTTCCCCTGCATGCAAAACATTTTTAACTTGTATAATAAGTTAAACTACAAAACTAGCATCATTTACTAATTAGTAATAGAATTATGTTGGTTAACATGTTTAAAATCAATGTTAATCAACACTGCAATAAATATTTTACCAAACTTACTACTTTTAAATTTAAAAAAACGCACTTACTATTTCATATAGTCTACCAGAGATAGTCTATTATTTGAAGCATCTCATTTTTCATTTTATATTATAAACATAAACTTTTATAAGCATTAAAAATTGAATTGAAATATTGTATTTTGCAATAAGATAGTTTTTAGCGAGAGCCCATAAAAGGGGTATGCGCAACTGTGCATAGGAATGGAATTGGAACAAAAGAAGTGATCATGCGCGATTTTTACACTAAGAACTAATAAACGAAATATGAAACATTTAAAATTTCTAACTGTGATTCTTACGTTTTCTTATAGGGTGAATAAATTTACGGAGGCGTGTTTTGGGGAAATATTAGCTCATTAAAACGTAAATTTTATAAACTTTTTTTGTTATTGTTAAAGTAATTTTAATGTATTTAAAGACATGAGTTTTAAAACAATTTTAACTATATTTTATTTTATATTTTATTTTATATTTTATTTGAGTGTGGTTCTTATTTCTAAATCGTGTTTTTAAAGTGTTATTTCTAATTAAAAAACAAAAAAAAAATTTCCTTTTAGAAAAAAATCTCAAGAGTATTTACTATTTATAAAACCGAATGTCATTCTTATTTTAAGAATATGTGTTATATATTTTTAAAACCTCACATTTTAAAGATGTGTTCATTAAATTTTATGTTTGTACTGTTGAAGTTTTATAAAGGGTACACTATTTTACTTTTAAAATAAACAAATGTATACTCTTAAACATTTTTAAATTATGAATATACTCTCGAACTCAGGAGATTTTTGAAATACTCGACTCGAATGAAAAAACCCAAGTTTACAGACCCCTAAAATATATATATATATAATTTAAAGTTACATAAATAATATTAAATTATAATTATAAACAAGAATTGAAGGAATTAGAATGTATTCTAAAATATACAGAGATAATTAGAATATATTATAATTTCTTCTATTCGTGTTTATCATCTTAAATTAATATTCTTTATGTAATCTTTCGGGTTCAGGGAGTCATGAAACTTCGACATCCGTCAAAATCTAGAGTTCTACTATCACCATACTTTCTATATCCAAGGGGTGCGAGAAAGTAAAAAGAAGCCAGTGACATGTTTTGAGCGCCTTTTCATTGTCGTGAGAGAGACATCCTTATCTTTTGAGATTTATGATTTGTTATGATTTTAGCTTATTATATCTTTAGTATATTTGAGCGCCAAACATGAAGGAAATCGGTGTTTTTTGTGTGTTTTACTTCTCTTATCAAGAGAAAGTTTTATGATTATGTAAACACAAACCCAAAAATGTGGATTTTATAGTTTTGTCTGTCCCCATGTCTGTCTCTCTGCCTGCCTGTCTGTCAATCTGTCCCTGGCCACGGATCCAAAACGGTTTGATGGATTTTGTTCAAGCTAAATATCTAAATTTAAAGGGCAATACCATAAAATGTTTACTTTTTTACTCTAGCCCTTCAATTAAGGGTAATTTACTGATGAGTAATTTTTTTGAATTTCACATTTTTCTAAAATGGCTCCTACTATTTTGTATAAAATGCATATCTAGGATTTGTTTAACAAGCCCAATATCACTGTATATTTGGTTATAGGGTAAAAATTTGTTGAACGGTAGCTTACTGAGGGGGAATTTTTGAAAATTCTAAACATTAGGAAAATAGCTCAGACGTTTTTGTTCAAAATGTAAATCTGGAGAGTGTGTGGTATGACAAATAATTATGTATAATTGGTTTTGGAGTAAAAACTCATTTATGGGTAGTTTGTTGAGGACTGATTTTTCAAAAACATCAAATATTTTACAAAATTATTTGACAATTTGTTCCTAAATGGATATCTTGGAAGTGTTTGACATAGCAAATAACACTGTTTACTTGTTTGTGGAGCAAACAATAATGTATGGGTAGTTTATCGAGGACTTATTTTTTAAAAACTTGAACTATTTTTACAAATGGATCTGATCATTTGGTTCCAAATGGTTATCTTGGGAGTATTTGACATGACAAATAACTCTTTATACTTTGTTTTGGGTAATAATAAGGTCGTTTACTGATCAGTGATTTTTGAAGATTATAATCATTTTGAAAATGGCTATAACGATTTTACTTAAAATGTATATCTATTAAAACTTGATGTAGGCCTACAACGTTTTTCATATTCTAATCTGTAAGACGTAGTTTTTACTAGTTAGTGTTTGATTTGTTTCCTAGTAGTCTATTATTTCTCGATCAATATCAATCACATCAATCAAATTACTCTCTTGAACAATTTATATAAAAGCGAGATTACAATCTGACAAGAAAAGTACGTTATTAATTGATGGAAGAACGGCTTTGACAAATAAAAAAAGTGCGTAATTGATACGTAGAAATAATGTGTTTGCAGTTATTATTAGTTTTTTACCCGTAATAATTAGGTATGCGCAATCGCTCCTGACTCTGCCTTGGGAGTCCGAGCCTCTACCCTCCTACAGGTAGGTGCACGTTTTTGTTAGTGTAATTTCCCCTTCAACTTTAAAGGTAAACTCGTATGTAGTTACTTAAAATATTTATATGAAATTCGGGGTTTTAACGAGTACTTCATTGAAGTTGTGGAAAATTCGAAAAGGTAAACTGTAGCTCTTTTTTATTCTCTCCTTACTAAAAATATATTTAGATTGTTTTCTAAAATGTTTTTCAATATTATGTATTTGTTTTGTGATAATTTAAACACTTTTTATTTCTTTAAAACCTTGCCCATGTTTTATACAAGCTGCAGTCAACAGTAATATATTTTGCTATATTATTATTGTTATGTTATCGTTATTGATTATCAAAATTTACAGCTGCAGATCACATGACCTGACGTATGAATACCTGAAATTTAATCTGGTAACTTTTCTAAATGTACAGCTCATTAGTTTGGTTTGCCTGTGATGGTGTGGTTGGGGTTCGATTCTTGGCTAGGTTTACTGAAGAGGATTTTTCCTAAATGGTATTCCATTCTGCTTCCTCGCAAATAATGGGGCATTTCCTTTTAAATTTCTTATTTAAATCTGTTATTTTAACTCAAGTAAAACTGTATAATACGAATCACTTTTCATTTTCGATAAAACATTATGCAACTTTGACTAAAAATAACGGTTGTGTCTTTATAATGATTTAAAAGAGTTTTCACTACATTGATGTTCGTAGCTCCAGTCCAATATGCATAGGAAGAGCCTTATCTGACAGCTGGTTAAGTTACTAGCTCTATTTTCGCGTTATCTGCAGCAGTCACTTTTGATTGCTAGTTTCAATACCTATTAATGTGGGCAGCAAAAAAAAATTTTTTTGTGTGCTTTTAAAGGTACTTCCTATAAAATTGGACCGTAAAATGTACAAAGTGGGCGTATTTTCTTATAAGTTCTAAAATAAATGCTTTAATCGGCCCTTTTGTTTGTTCTTATCAAACCTGTGACAAAAGCAATTTCTCAACTTAAATCAATACGGGAACCTCGGCGCGGTCACTCACTCATTTTATATAGCCTTTAATATCGTTTATTCATACTCATATATCGATTCATTGATCATTTCGAATGCCCGTGATACACGCACACCTGATACTCGTGACTTCCGTTGAAAATCCAACTCGCACTCTTCATTTGGCGCTAAGGAATAAGAGGAAATATCCTCAAATAGACTCAATCAGTATCGAGCGTAATCGACTGTGCATGAGCGTGTCCTATTTCAACTTGAGTACTTTCTTTATTCATATGCTTTAATGGCAGTTTCTGGTTATTGGTGAAATAAATTAAAGCCCAATCTAGACAGGAAGGAACTTTTTTTTGTACATCTTATCCCACTCAAACGGGGTCGATATATATATTTAATCAATGGCAGGTCACAAGAATTAAGAATTTGTTATATTTATTTTGGCGGACCCGTTTTACAACCGGATGCCCTCCTGGCGCTAACCCCCGGCGCTTGCCCGGGTAAACAAAAATAATTCTACGAGCGAGCGTGAAAGAGCTTACCAATTTTGCCGGGAAAGGTATTTTCACATACCTTCCAGGCATCTTTTTCATGCCACAATTGACATAGGACCGACAGCTTTACTTCTCTTCCGAACAGTGGCGCACCCAGATTTACTTGCGTGGGGAGGGGGGAACAATCTAGGTTCTAGCCAGAATTAAATTTCGGGGAGAGAAGTGGTTGGAGGGGAGACTACCTAATAAAGTTTTTTTTAAAGAGGTTTGCCCTCCAACCCAAAGGGAAGTCCAAGGACCCTTTTCAGTAAAAAGTTAAAAATTTAGGTGCACCTAGAAGCTATTTGGAGAGTTCATTCCTTAGGAAAAATTTTGAAATTCAGACGCCTCTTGAAGCTATTGGGAGTGTTCTTCAATTATTTAAGATTAGTTGCCTATTAGACTAAAAATTGTAGATTAAACTCATTCATCACATCTTCAGTGCTCGATTGTGTAGTTCAATTTGATGAATTTTAAGTTTTTATTAAAATAATTTGGATCTAAAGAGGGGACAACTGCCCCATTTGCCCCCTGCCCCTGTATGTGCCACTGCCTTCGAAGGAAGTTGTGCTACAAATGTTTATCGCTTTTTGGTTGGTATCGGGCCTTGAGCAAAATTCTTAAGATATTTTTTTTTTGTTGGTCATTATTTGGTGACTTAATAAAGCAAAGGTTGTGTGGGGAAATAACTATTATTTTTAATGTCCATTACATATATAAATAAAAGAGTGGATTATTAAAGTTTCACGATAAAGTTGTTGGCGTTTTATTGTCGAGTTGTTTAATGCCTAGGGATGAAGAGGGGAAATCGATGTGAGCTTTGCCGCTCGCAGAGCTCCGAGCGGAAGTTTCCCCGAACTGTTATCCTGTGCCGGCAAGCGCTTCCAACCTCCCCCACCCCGACCATGGAAGTATAGTATATTATCAACCCATTGATTAACGAGGTAAAGATGACTCGCTCTCTTCTCGAGTTTCCACTCATCATTATGGGAAGCCAGTGGCTAGAAGGAACGCGTTCCTTTGATCTAATTCTCTTTGAAAGGAACTCACCTGAAATAAAAATAATTCATTGATAAACGGAACAAACTTAGAAATGAGTTCTCCTCAACCAGGAATGTAAACTCTGTCCACATTTCCTTTCGAGTGTTTCTTATTTGTGTAGAAATATTATGGTTATCAAGAATGTTTGACTTGCACTTTATAAACTAGCTAACTATATCGGCATACGACTTACAAACGAATATAATAGTACAGTACTATGGATAGAAAGGGGGTTTGGAAGCACCCCCGCTCTCACTCCAAGACCATATATAGCTCTTTTCTTCACCGCGTCCAACAGGTTATTCTCATACATGATAATAATCTATTAAGGTAGGGATGCGGATAGAAGCATTTTAGAGGTAATCTACCTGCATTTGCCTGGAAGGAGAGTGAGAAACCATTTAGGAAAAATCACCCCCACTAGACCCGGCCGGGATTTAAACCCCAATCTCCCCATCTTCAACAGGCTAGTCTAATATGAGAGTGACGCCTTAGATCATCCGACCACTGAAGCGATTAATGTTTAAATAATTGCTTAAAACATATTTATTAAAACTACAATGATGATCACTAAAGATGTATCTAATCTAATATATAATCTACATTTTAAGATCAGGCTTCTGACATGATATTCAAAAGGAATATTGTTACAAACATTAATTCTCTAAAATCCTCGATTGTAAAAAAGTAGAAAAATAATAACTTCGAAAGATTTTATCCCCCTCCCCCTACAAATTAAACGGTTGATTGTGTCATTATTAAAACCAGTAAAAGACAATCAACACCTTGTTCCTCAATCTTAATTCATCACTGTAAAAAGGCAATTCCCAATTTCACCCCCCGGAAAATGTTTCTTTCTTGCTGGGAATCTGACCTTTAACACTAATTCAATAGGCAGACGCGTTACCAACTAGACTTAAACGTCGGACTAGACCTATTTGTAGTTTTAACACGTCCTATTGCTGTAAAAATAAGTTTTTTACACAACATTAAATACTCTTAATTTGAACAGGAATAATCATTTCGTTTTTTGTTTGAAAGTGGACTGGAGCTTTGCGAACCGTGTGAAGCGCACATAAAACGTTTCGAAAGAAGGATAAGGATAGTGTCCTCGTGACAAGTCAATACAAACAACCTGCATTGTTTATATTTTCCTTTACTCAGATTCCCCATTGCCATTCTCTCTTCTCATTCCAATGTTTACCTGGACACACCTGCGTGAGATTAACTTTTTAACACTGCGTCTTACTACCTCTTCAGGTTGTACGCATATGTTCTAATTACGCTAAAGAGTTAGGGATGAGGAAGGTTGAATTTAAAGGAAGTGTACCTTTATTTACATGGAGGGAGAGGGGAAACCCATTTTAGAAACCTCCCTTAGTACACCCGGCTGGGATTCAAACCTCAATCTCCTTGTCATCGGCAGTCTAGTCCAACATGAGTGTGACGTCTCGGACCATGTGGCCACCGAACCAAGTGAGAATAACATAATGGGGTTGGAAAAAATTAAAAGATGGAAGCAAAAAATTTCTCCCGCACTTAGAAACTTTCTTGTTGGTCGCATCCTTCCCTCACAGTGACACTTAAGACCCCCCTCCTGACCTCCTTCCCCCCTCACCCTTATCTCTTTCATTTCATCCATCAGTTAAAAGACGATAAATGGGTGGAGGGTGGGGGTAAGATTCGTAGTTATCAAGAAAGGTGGTTTACCGCGCTAACTGTTCCCTTTTGCTTTGAAGCGACTGAAAACCCCCATGATATTATTTTTGCCTCACTACCTGATATAAAACCATACTTCCCAGAGCAGTAGGTGACGTTAAATCCTGTTATCCTCGCCATCATATCTAAAAACTGTGTAAAGGTTAGGGTTGCCACGTCGCCCCATTTCGCAAGTTTTTTAGCCTCGTCCTCTGGCAAAGGGTTTGAACACAAAAAATAATAATTTCACAACAATTCATATTTTATATTTATTTATTTTCTTCCATTTTATGATTGGAAACATCTTACACGTTCCGCTAATCGTTCATCGCATTCCCTGGCTTTTGACCATACTGTAGTTGAGGAATGAATATATTAGTATATTATACTTTCAAATATAATAATAAATTTTAATCTTTTAAAATAGAAGAAAATAATTATATCCAGGCCTAATTTGTAACTTTTTCTGTATGAATGTATACTATTTACATTCTTGAACCGAATATCAACCTCTTCTAGCCGGGTTTGCTAATGATGGTAAGTTTAGGATTCGAGTCCCGGCCGAATATGCCGAGGATGATTTTTTTTAAAATAAATATATCACCACCCTCCCTTTATGCGAGTACATCTACATACCTTGCTCATCCCAATCCCTATAGTATAAATAAAAATGTGGATAGTCCGAACGGGTAGCAAGGCACGAAGCAATAAAAACAAATTATTTACACACATACATAAAAAAATTAGCCTCCTAATAATCTCATCCGGAACCTTAAAATGTATAAAGAATATTCGGGACACCGAAAAGGTTCCTTATTTCATTTCGTGTGGGAGGGGGTGAGGGTAGGGGGTGTCGGAGATTGAGTAATTTTGTGAGGAGAGAATTTTCCACTCTCCTCGTTCCGAGCTAGCTGTCTCTTCATTATCCAGATCAATAGCACAACTACTCATTTGACACACGCACGAAGCTGATACGCATCGAACCTCTTGCGCGTGCGTACTAGGATCGGGAATCGAATGTCCTTAAAGATCCTTGTCTTTCATTCTCTAGCGACAGAATAGCTCTTGTAACACTCACTATACCACCCATTTTCTTACACCATGCCATACAATCCCTCCGAGCGCTACATGTTTTAATCTCACTAATTAAGTAGTGATAAGGAACCTGGAATTTAGAGTAGTAGAATCCGAACATGTGTGGAGTGAGCATGGGGAAAATGTTCAGGGAAAAACAAACACCTTAATATATACACTCGATTGGGATTTGATCCCTATTCTACCCGCCATTGGCAAATCAAACTACAGTAGATGAGCTTAGCACTTAGTTTGCGTGCTTTCTGAAACGGATCCCACCACTTTGTTAAATCGATTTATTCGCTGCGGAATAATTCTTCCAAATCTTACTCAAAGGCAACGGGGCGTTTTGAAGCCACGCTGTGTGAAGTTGAATGTTCTTTGACCTAAGTCTTGAGCGTGATCATCGAGGCGTTGCGCGTTAGACGGTGTTCAACCACCACCGAAATGAGCCTTGTTCGTATTTTAAGGGCGATACTAATGGGGTACGGCTGATGCTGAGCTCATTAAGTCCGTTCTCAAGCGATGATAACACTATTCGTATCAAGCTCTGTGAACTATTATTTTTATATTCAATTAAATGAAACCCACTTTATTGACCGCATGGTCTAAGGCGTCACTCTCACTATAGACTAGACAGGGAGATTAGGGCTCGAACCCGGTCGGGTGTATTGACGGGTTTTTCCTAAATGTTTTTCCACTCCTACACGCAAATGCGGGTACACTTTACCTAAATTCAGCCGTTCTCATGCCCAACTTATTAGAGTAATTAGTAAATAGGCGTACAACCCGAACGTGTATTAAGACGTGGTGCTAAGGGAAAAAAGAAAAGAAAAAGTGACTATCAGTACACAAGATGAACCCAGGACCTTTGGTTTTGCACTCCAACGCTCTACCACTAAGTACTCCTGGTTCGTCTCGTTTACAGGGCCTCTTTTCACTAGATTTTATATTGATTATTCTAATTAAAGCTAGATAAGAGTCACCGTAGCTGTAGATATCTCTGATAGGCCGATACTCTCAACATTTATCACAATAATTGTGATAACCAAGGCCCGGACTTTGATGACCTTAAAATCATCAAAAAAAATAGCATAAAATGACATCAAAATTCTATATTATGACTTCAAATTTACAAACAAGATGACTTAAAAATATGAACAAAAACTTGTAATGAATGCACACGACTAAACCAAACACGCACTTTGCAAATGGAAATTAAAATAAATGGTACGGCGCACCGCACAGACTTTCTCTCTCTTTCTATAAACTCGTAAGATTTCTGAACGGAATAATGTACATTGTATCATCACCACTCCACATAAGA
>CABFWB010000821.1:77450-95655 GCA_902151455.1 Timema bartmani
AGATATCAAGTTTCAGCTCAATCGGTAAAATAGTTTAGGCTCTAGTTGGAGGTACAGACAGACAGACAGACAGACAGACGGAAATTCAAAAACCACTTTTTCGGATTCAGGGAGTCATGAAACGTCAAAATTCATCAAAATCTCGAGTTCGATTTTTTTGACGATCATCATACTTTCTCTACCTGTAAGATAGAGAGAAAGTAAAAATATATATGCGATGAAAAGCCTTTAAGAATGAAACACTTGAATTCTGCTGAATATAATATTATTTACAAAAATCTGCTTCATAAGTAATAGATATCCCCTCCCAACACAACCCTCACCAGCCTAGTCACAGTGTCTCCACAGAATGTGTATTTTACAACCAGACAAGCAAAGAGGATACAAAGTTCATTGACAACATAATCTTCTCATTCCGACAACTGTTTTGAAACAAAATTATGTTTGGAGTATTTATGTATTTATAAAATATTGATAGTGTTTAAAAATATAACCAACAAAATAAATGCCTAAAAATTACTCAACTGTCTAAAAATGAGGCAAACCAACAAATATTACCTAAAATTCCAAGATAACAAATAATGACCAAAAATGACAAATAATGACCAAAAATGAGTAATCTCTGTGATTTAAAAAAAATATGTCATCAAAATCCGGCCCTAGTGATAGATAAATCGTGGAAGTTTCAACCCCTCAGAACTACCCTCAATTTCATACGTGATGGTCCTCAGGTCAGTCCTGATATCGGAATAACATTCTTTCAAGTGAAGACCTGGACATGGGAATCGAACCTGTGACCTTTGGCTTTGCGCGCTAATGATCTTCCTTCTAATTGTAGTAGAGAAATGGCGCATAAATTCAAAGGTCCTGGGCTCGATTCTCGTGTTCATTTTGTCCTTTTTTTTGTGTTTTTCCGTAGTTTATGCTTTATCTCAATTTTCACTTTCTCCATTTGGGTGTACAGCCACATTGCATAAGCCTTGTGGCCGTGACGGGAGTGATAATAATAGTAACCGATAACGGGCTCAGTTGCCTGAAATAATTTAGTATTTGTCAATGAGTTCGTATTGGTACACATATATTCACATTTCGGCGCCCTGGTTTAGCACATCGGGCTATAAAAGCTTAGGCTAAAATATGTTGTAATATTTTATTTTATCTCTTATAAACGTTTTCATAGAGTTAAGTCACAGTCAAACTTTCATAGAAAGAATCTCCTTATCAGACATCTATATTAGGGATGGGTCGATACTTTTCGCGATACCTCGATACCATCGATACTTGGGGGTATCGAGTGGGTAGTTAAAAAAAGTAACAAAAATACCAAAAATACCATGCAAAAATAGAATAAATCGCAATAAAATCTATTAAAAATATGTTTGCTAGCCCATGGCAATAAAATATAGGGATTGTAGTGTCGACACACTTAAATGGTATGCTACAATATGAAAAACAAAAAAAGCTCGGCTATAATCAATCAAAAACTGCGGCGGTGCTATAGAACCGGCGTAGTACTACTACTCGGCTGCTGAAAACCGCCCCATCAACTTACTCAACAGACGCATAAGAACCCATGCTGCCACCTAGTGCTTATATTTTCATTTACTGGAAAGACCGAATCATTTATCCAAGTCTCAGACAGCTTGCAATAAAGTATTCACTCTGCCACTGTTTTCTCCGAGATGCTGTTCAGCACAGCAGGTCTAATCTCTGACGAAAAGAGACAGGCTGGGTCCTGAGACAATTAAGATGTTGGTTTTCCTAAACAAAAATTTGCAGTTGGGGAAGAAAGTTTGGTTAAAAAAAACTCTGAACGTTAAGGACAACTATATGTTATGTACTTCAGAAATGTATCTTGGTTTTATTTACGTGTTGGTATAAAATAGTATTATTTAATAGTTATATCCTAATATTGGTAAAGCATCTTCAAATATCTAATAGTGCTAATGATTGTGGTATGGTAATTATGTCTCTTATCTTAACATAGTGCATAAATTAGACAACATAAAAAAATGTCAATGTGGTTAGTCCTATCTAATGGGTTAGTATTTACTTTAGTATCGGTAACGAGTATCGTGAGTAAATGGTAGCATCGGTATCGAGTATCGAAAAAAAAATCGGTATCGACCCATCTCTAATCTAGATAGTTTCTAGATCTACTTTAAATTATCCATTCGCCAAGTCATGTGATCTTCTGCTATTATTTGTATATACCTTATCAATAGCCATGCAATAATAATGCCATTGTAAAATGTTATCAATTTTGGTTGCAAAATAAATGGTTTTTTCTCAATGTTTCTTCCTACCAAAATCCTTATATACCAACTACTGATTATTTCATAGAGGATAGGATCTCCCTGTATGCCTCCTGAAGTTGCTTGTTTTGGATTCACGTCGAGAAAATTAATATGTGATATACTATAGTAGGTGAAGGGTACAAATGATCCGGTTGTGCTCAGTTCTCGGAGAAACAAATTAAGCTTCGCCGGAAACATTGTCGTATGTTCTGCATTCTCTCAAATATCAAATAGGTGTTTGCATGAAACTCTATAACTGTCCTGGTTCTTAGAAATTCACATCACTTGAAACAGTTTCCTGTTTGGTTGACCAGCGATTTTCAACCATTTTTTTAATCTCACGAGACATTAAACGAGGCGCCAAAGCATACCCTACAATTTTTTTAAGGATATATTTTATTATTAAAAAAAAGAGCATTAAAATTATGTTTCAAATCTCATTATTTAAAATTCTAATCATTGTGTCAATTGACGGGATGGGTCAGGTTGACCCGATAATCTATAGTACGATTTTTATAAGAATAAACTCTTAGAAAACTAAAACTTTTTTGTGATCAACATTGATAACATTTTATTATGTTATTAGTGTTATTTTATAGGTAGGCCTATTGATATTATCTATCAAAAGGGAGAATAAGTAACTTTTCTAGCTGTTAGATAAGGTTATTTTGAAAATGGGACCAAACTGCTGTTTACGACCCGTTAAATCCAAGAAAAGAGTTGAATCGGGTGAATTTTAAGAAACTGCAACAACATTCTCCCAGAGATAATATTAAAATATATATGGGGAAGGGGTGGGGGAAATTACCTTTATTGTAGCCAATTAGGATTTAACTCTTGTTGGTTAGGATGGATTTCAATCACTGCCCTGTTTATCTTACCATTTGTGCCGGGATTTAAACTTAACTTGTTAAAATTTCTAAAAAAAAAGTGCAGCTTAAAGTGATTTTATGTTCACTTTTTTTTTTTTTTTTGCCCCCATCGACTTAAATCATATCAAAAATTTTGCGAGCACCCATTTATNTTATATTTAATCCTTAAAGTCGACCTGGCGGTTTAGGGGTAAGGTGTCGAACTTCTGTGCTGGGGGTCAGGGGTTCAATCCTCGGTCCCGGCACAGATTTATCTAATTGCCAAACCCTTCCTTCACCTCTGACAAGACGCGTATTAATCACAACTTGTGAATGTGTGGAATGCCCTCCACCGTGGTTCGGATCCCACGTTAAACTGTAGGTCCTCCATTTCATCTCACAATCACCCTACCATTACACATTAGCGTCAGAGCGTATAACCCGAACGGGTAGTAAGACGTGGTGCTAACAATAATATTAATAATAATCCTCAACTTCAACCTTTCCTCAAATACTTATTTCACCACCTTTGTAGGGAAAAATACTGTTTAAATAAAATTTAATTTAATTTTAATTTTCATATAACATTAAACCCTATCGATTATAACCGATCAAAATCACTTGAATATTATTTTATAGTATACGTCTTGATATAACTTATTTGCGAGCTTAGAAGACTCAAGATTAAATTTTAGTGACGAAGAAATTTTCTAACGTGATCGACTGAAAATAACCGTGAGAACGACTGGTCGATCGCGATTGACCCGTTGCCGACCCCGACCTTAAGCCATTCGGCCACTGAAACGGGTTTAGATTAGTTACTGAAATGTCTGAAAGTCCGAGCGGACAGTGAATACCTGCATTCTCAATCGACTTTTGAAGTACTTAATAGCTTTATTTGACATTGTTTCTGGAATGTGCCGTTATGTCAGAGCTAAGTGGAGCTTGTTGGGTAGACGCTACATGTGTGGCGTCGTGTCACGTCACCATAATGAGTCCTGCGGGTTGGAATTAACCATCCCTGAGCGTCTCCCGCTTCACGGTAGCAATTACACCGTTCTCTTTACAGCGGCCGAGGCTGTAAGTCAGTTTGAAACTTTCCTTCTCATTGTTTTCTGTTGTGTTTTACTGTACTCTTGGTACGATGGTAGGTCCAAACCATATTACAAACAATCGGTTAACATTGCCCTAACCCTCAAGCAGACAAAAACGTAATTCTCGTCTTGTCTGGATTGCCGTTGATGGGAGGCCGGAGATCGAACACAAGCCGAGTGTATTAAAACACCTTAGCTCACTTGATAGTGTATCAATCTATTGATTTAAGGGTCCGGGGTTCGATTCCTGGCGTGGCCAAAAATTTTACTATTGGTGAGATGTGTATACCCTTCCATACTGATGCATTAACGGCCGGGAGCTGGGTGTTGTGTTTATGCTAGATTTAAGTTAGTTTTATAAGTCGTGGGTTGTTCGGTTTATAAGTCATGTGCTGTGTTATTTTTAGTAAATGCCTTATTTTATAGTTTGTTTTGCAGGTCTCCTCCTGGCTTTATTAGGACCTTGTTTTTCAAGAAAGAAATTTCTTGTGTGAGTGTGTTTCTTTTCTCTCTTTCTTGATCGTTCTCTCTTTGTCAGTTTCCATCCAGCTAGAAAATTAATATTGTTTACTATGAGACTTGTTTTTCTCTCAATCTATCCACTGACTTGTTGGGAATAGAAGGGGGAATGACCGTTAGTAAATTGATACTTTTATTTACTGACCGGATTACCAGCGGTCGCCCCTATATTGGGAAATTTAAAAAAAGGAGGGACAGTTATTATTGGCCAATCCGTGGGATATTGATTGCGTCACGTCACTCGGTGTGTTTGTGAAGATAATCTTCCCACGTATCACAGATAACATTGTCAGCTTTCCTCTATATTGCGAGCGTGTTGATTATTTTGTAAGTTTTAATTTAAACCCCAGATGAAGGAGATTAGACATAATTTACATGGTTGGGGAACGTTTTGTGTCACAATTTTTCAATGGGATGGTCAGCACAGGGTTGCCACGTACCTGGAAAACTGGGAAAGCAAGGAAAACACAAAAGAATGTTTTGTCTGGAAAAAAACAACTAAAAAATTTCATTTTTTTTAAATAATAAAAATACTGAAATATGTGTGAATTTAGGACATTTGAGTGACAATTTAAAATACATATAAATAGGAGAAAAAAGAACTGAAGAACTAAGCACGCTGATTCAAACACATGTCTAATCCCTTTCCCCCCTAAAATGTTGGGTTGCGTAGTCCCTTCATTATTTCCCCATCAAACTCAAATCGTATACTTTTAAATAACAATATTACATACCTTCACACTATATGTATATATATATTTACAATGTGGAGACATGTAGTTGATGTTTCAAACAAGATGATTTGATATTTTGAAATGTAAAACTACACCTGGACACGGGAATCGAACCCGGGACCTTTGACTTAGTATGCCAATGCCCGTGTCCAGGTGTCGTTTTTCAATTTTCAGAATATGATATCTAGATGGAGTAATCCTCACTAAAAGCATAAATAATAGCTTTGGTTATTTAATTCTTAAGATGATTTGAGCTTGATGGGGAAAGATATATATATATATATATATATCCCCACACTATATATATATATATATATATAGTGTGGGGATGTTTCAAACAAGATGATTTGAGTTTGATGGGGAAAGATATATATATATATGTGTGTGTGTATATATATACACACATATATCTTTACAATGTGGTGACATGTAATTGATGTTTCAAACAAGATTATTTGAGTTTGATGGGGAAAGAAATATATGTATGCATATATAATTACATACAATTGATCAACACTTTCTCTTGCAATTTTTAGTTATAAATTGTTCGTTTGGTTCTTTGTTTGAATTTTATACTTTACCTAGCAAAATTTTGTTCTACTTATAATTTTTTACTCACTGCGTCTTACCACCAGTCCGGAGTATCATATTTATCCACACTAATGTGAGGACGAAGGTAGAATTTAGAGGATACGTATAAGTATTTGTGGCGAGAAGAGAGTGGGAAAGCATTTTTATAGGAAACACCACTCTCACTACACCCAGCTGGGATTCGAACCCCCCGACTCCCCTGTCACTGGAAAACCAGACTAGATGAGCTTGATGTTTATTCCGCTTACCCACAGAAGATGGTGATTAATAATTTTGTGAACATCTTGCAATTTCAAAACTATTTTAAGGTTTGAAATCGAATAAAAAACACTCATTTTCTCATTTTTGCAAATGTGTTAGCGTTAAATTATCATTATGGATTTTGTTTTATATTATACCTACGTCGCGATTTGATTTCGAGAAAGATGTTCTTCAAAAGAGCGCAACCCCCATGTTATCTTAATACAGTCTTACCTAGCAACCGGGTTGTTTTTCCTGTTGCTAAGTAGCTTCGTGAAGGTGTCGTGGGATTAAACAGAACTATGTCGCGCTTTTCGATTTTTTTTTGTCCTGTGTTTACAACTTGTGAATGTGTTGAATGTCAGGCCTCCACCGTGGTTCGGATCCCACGTTAAACTGTAGGTACTCCATTTCATCTCACAATCACCCTACCATACCCAACTAGCGTAAGTGCGTACAGCCCAAACGGGTAGTAAGACGCAGTGCTAATAATAATAATAATTTTTAGCCCCGCCTCTTACTACTCGTTTGGGTTATACGCTCATGTACTAATTACGCTAATGGTAATAGAAATTTGAAATGTTATATTTAGAAGTTTATGAATGAATTGCATTTGTGTGGAAGAAGAGTGAGAAACCATTTTGAAAAAACCACCCTCAGTACATCCTACCGAGATTCGAACCTTGATCTCCCCGTCATCGGCAGTCTAGTCCACTGTGAGAGAAGCGCCTTCTTCAACTCTCTTGATATTAATTCTGCCCGTATAAGTAGTTTCTCTTTAACAACTTGACTCTAAAGTAGGCTACCTTTTAATGTAAATAATATTACTTTATTCATTTCAACGGTTGTTGTATGTACTATTGTTAAAGACCCAGATGTCTGATACAAAATGAATATATTTTGTTAAATAAAAAGTAGTACGGTATCCAAAGCTTTTCGGCTAGTTTTTTTTAACAAACCCACTCAAACTTAACGACGAAAACAATTTGACCGCCAATTCAAACACATGTACTACTTCTATATCAATGGTCTTTGGCTAAGGTAAAAGCATTTTCCAGATTGGGAAATGTTCTTGTTTACAGGAATATTAAGAATAAAATTATAATAATGCAGTTGGTACTATTTCTTCTGGTGAAATAAAGCTAAAAAAAAGGCAAAGAATGATTACGTATGCTATGCTATTGAGTGAAAGTATTTATCGGTTTAATATCATTAATTCTCATTAAAATCGACAAAATTTACATTTATTCGCGTATGAAAAATACATTCTAAATAAAAACTCTACAATGAGCTTTAAATTTGTTTTGAAATTAATTTCAATGTGGTAGGTAAAGTTTCGTAAAATCACTTCTCGTGATTTCTCGATATTTCTGCCTATTACTATGGATAATTTGTTAGATTTTTTTTTACAAAACTATATAATTAAATGTATTAGTTTCTATTACATTATTTACAAACCGATTGTTTGGAATTTTTAGTGTCTTAAATACAATTTTATTTTAATATTATAACGTGTAACCCACAATATTATTGACTACTTAAATTTAAATGGTTTGAATTTGTTAGTTATTTTTAAATTAAGTGTACCCGCATTAGCGCGTAGAGAGAATTTGAAACTATGGTGAAAAATAACACGTGGAAAACTACCCCGAGTGCACTCGGCTAAAATTCGAACCCCAAACTCTGCATCGCCGGCAATCTACTCCATTGC
The DNA here is from genome assembly GCA_902151455.1 of Timema bartmani. Lineage (NCBI taxonomy): Eukaryota > Metazoa > Arthropoda > Insecta > Phasmatodea > Timematidae > Timema > Timema bartmani. Next base: position 85,488 of record CABFWB010000821.1, read on the forward strand.
GAGGCTGGTGTCTTAGTACGTGTGACCATCTCTTTGGGTAAAAAAAAATTATATAATAATTTAAGTGTAGTTATATATAGAAACATTTAAAAAACTGATCTTAAGTCTCTTGCATAGGCCTTGTTAATTTATTATTTGAAATTTTTATCTCTTTAGTAATAATAATAATAATAATATTTATAGACCGGATTTTGCCTATTTGCCTTTTCTTTTCCTTGATCGTAGAACATAGGCATTTGAAATATATATGCATTTAATGTTTTTACGAGTACAATATGTTAGTTTTATTGTGCCTCTAATTGCCTATTCTGTTGGTTTTTACCTATTTTATGAATAAGGGCCTTAATGCGCCTATTTTGGTATTGGCCTCTTTCTTATTCATATGGTATGGATTTTCTGATGAAAGAAAGTCCAGTTTCTTAGGAATTTTAAGTAGTGGCATACTTGTTTGGAGTAGGTTTGAAAATAGAAACTTGTTAATTAGCTTCCAATGAGCGTGAATTGGGCGGAGGACAATGGGAGCAGTGGCAGACATCTTGGGAGGAAATGGCATGCTATCACAGGAGAAAATTTCAACTTTTTTGTAAAACGCAAATTTGAAATTTTGTCCCTTGAAATCGTGTAAAGCAAAACTCAGCTTTTCAAATCATAGCAATCTTTATATTTATAAATATAACCCATTTCACCACTGAAAATTTAGAAAATTGTTTAGGGATTAACCGTATATGACCCGCTTCAGTAGTCAACTAGGCAAAGGTATCACTCTCGTAGTAGACTGTACTGCCATTGGGGGGGAGATAGAGATTCAAATCGAGTAGTAAGACATGGAGCTAAAAAAATAACTTAGTACGAATTAGTTGTAGGTAATAAAATCCAATAGTAGGTAGTAAGATCAATTTTACATGACTTATTGTGTGCTTTTTTTTTTTGCCTTAAATGCCTATTATGGTGCCTAGATCCCATATTTTTAATGCCTATTTTAAACATTTTTAGTGCCTAAGAATTCTGTTCCTAATAATAATAATAATAATAATAATAATAATAATAATAATAATAATCCCTAGCACAGCTTCCTTCGGGAGGAAGTAGAGCCGTCAGTCCCATGTCGATTGTGGTATGTAAAATAAACCAAGAAAGTATGTGAAAAATATATTTCCTGGTAAAATTGGTAGGTCCTTTCGTGTACATTCTCGTGTGCTGATATAATCAGTCGGTTCAGGAAGTACACGTTAAATACCTCAAAATTTTTTTAATTGAAACTTTGGTCTGTCTTCATTTCGTTTTTAATTCATAGCCGGGAGTTTACATTATTTGATATTGATAGTCACTACCCAATTCAACTCTACTCAAGTTTTTTGGTCTAGGTCGAGGACTCAGGCCCGGCAGCTGGTGTGGCTTTTATCGACCGTATTTCCGAGCAAGGAAGTTTCTGCCATCTCTCGGAGATAGCTGTAAGCTGAGACTCAGCTACGTAGTTTATAGAGTTATTGCTAGATGTCAGCACCACCAGCCACAGCTCAAACTATTTCCAAAATCACGCTAGTCTCTTGGAACGTTTACGGTATCGGTTCGTCGTTAGCGGTAAAGAGGGTAGCATGGACAATAAAAATAATCTGGGTGACTGACTTTTGCTGAGCTTTGCTATGTTATGCTCAAGGCGAATATGACGATACAAAGCTTATAAGTGTACGGTGAATGGCCCCTGTACTCTAGCCTCATTTCATTCAACCACTAAACCAGATTGTCCTCAAATGAAGATAAATAATTCAAACATACTATTAAATATAGAAGGATGGGTTCTATAAAATTCATTTACCCGTGATGATAAAAAGCCAGAAATGCAATTCTAGATGGTCTGCCATTAAATGCTAAATATATAAATTCAGATTAATACTATTTAGTAAACAGTACCAATATTTATCTCTCAGATTATAATACAGCTAGTAAAATTGGCGTGTTAAAGGGAACAAGGATATTATATTTGTAAGTATGTAAATTATTTTGAAGACCAATGATTATCCATAGAATAAAATACCACGCGCGCAAGGAGATCACCTCTCAAACAAATGACAATCGTTATGAAGGTCTTATTCACTACGTTGCATTATAAACCTTAGTAATTTTCTTATGAATTGTGCACTATACACTATGCGCTATTCACTATTACTTATGAGTTATGCATGAATATAAACTAAGCCTAATTCATAGTTCAAACAAAAATATTTAAATACAGTCTCTTGCATGTAAACACAAATTCTTTAGCTCTGCATTACATATTTTAATTTATAATAAACGGAAAAACCAACATTCTAAACAAAATAAACCATTCGATTTTATTTGCTTTTAGGCTTATTTCAAATTATGAAATACATGATACATAAAATTATATTAGAGATAAAGATTTCTGCAAGTAACAAAGTTAAACACTATCAGAAGCAATATTAGGTGGGCCAGTATGATTTTATTTGTTGTGGATTTATAAAAAAAAGTTAATAATAAATCATTTTATGGTGCGTGACGTCGGCAGCATGCCGATTACTGAGCGCTCCAAGATCCGATCGATCAATCGCTCACCGAGCGCTCCAAGATTCGATCGATCGATCGCTCACTGAGCGCTCCCCGAGATCAGTTCTTAGATCGCGTTCAAGCGTAATGTCAAAGTACCAATTTACAGCTGTCGTAAATAGTGGTTTAGTTATTTTGTCATTTAACTGAGAGTTAATATATTGATCATAAAAAACCAAATCTCCATCAGCTACCGGCAATATCTGCAAAAGGGCTTATCGCCCCAGCCCTTTATATATTTATATATATTCGTGAAAAAATGTACAATCCAATTACATTTTTTAAACTTAATATTTAGATTTTATATTGATAGTTCTCATTATTGATATATTTAGAGTTTTGACCATAGCAATTAAATTAAGTGTGGCCTACTGATGAATGATTATTGAAAATTCTTTAGTTTTTGAAATTGGATCTAACGATTTCTTTTAAATGGCCTAAGAGGTGTTTTATCTGATAAATAACATTGTTTACTTGTTTTTTAGTGGAAAGTTCGTTTAAGGATAGTTTACTAATAAGTAACATTTGAAAATTCCAAAAGGTTTGAAAATGTCTTTAAGAATTTTGTTCAAAATTGGTATCGTGGGACAATTTTACACCATAAATAATAATGTATATTTAATTTTCTAGAATAAATTAATTTAACGGCAATTTACTTTTACAAGTTTTATACACTGAGATTTTTTGAAAACGGCACTTAAGATCTAAGTTCAAAATGGGCATATTTTTTTTTCATGATATATTAGAGTTTATTTATTTTTACAACTATAAATAATTTGGGGTAGTTACGTAATTAACAACTAATTTTTTGAAATTTGAAATTCTTATGTGTTTTGAAAAATGTTGTTTAAAATTTGTATATGAAGAGAATTAATGATATAAAATATTTGTTTTTCTGGGGAAAATTTATTTCGTGCTAGTGTAATGATTTTTTTCAAAGCCTTCTATTCGAGAAGGTTTGTCCGATTGTGTGGGACTTAAATCTGAACATGGAGATTGTGCTCGAGATCTTCTACCACTGAGCTATTCTGGTTTGTCTCAGGTTCATTGTGGTTTTTCAATAATTATTTAAGGTCGTTTGTGATATCTGATGAACGCATAATTTTATCTTTTAATCGTGTTTTTAGAAATACAATACAATTTTGATAGCTCTAGCCTCTAAATAAACAACAACTTCATCAGTTTTCATAGACTCAACACTTAAATAATTTGGTCGTAATGACACTGATTAGGTGACAAACCAGGATATCTCAGTGGTAGAACATTGGTTCGCTATTCCAGAGTATCTGTCTTTGTTTCTATTTTTTTTAATAAATAAATTTTGAGCGCACAGGTACTTAATTTCATGAAGGGCCATAAATTAGCTTGTAAGTAATTTTAAATTCGCATTACAAGTTTTATTCAATATAAATAAAATATGTGCCTACGTTTAGTTTAAAAAAAGGTTTTGTATTTTTTTGTATTTTTCTATATGTTTAACCACATTTATCTTGTTTAATGTTGTGACAATAGTGACAAACTATGGTAAAGTAAAGTTTGTTTCTTAGAAACGTTTTCCGTATCACAGCACTGTTATCGTATATACAAGGTAAAGTTACCAAAACTACTTTCATATAGGTATCAATTCACAAAATTTGCAGCTGTCAATTTTGATAGATCAATAATTTTAAAATAACACCGGTTATATAGTTACATTTTAACTTTATCGCGACCTCTTTGAGAGAGGAAGTATTGTGAGAGTAAAAAAAAAATCGAGATTTTGATGAACGTCGATGTTTCATGACCCCCTAGACCCTTACAAAGTTTTCGCGATGCCATTTGTCTCTCTCTCGGCCTGGAGCCAAAACCATTTTACCGACCGGGCTATAACTTGGTATATATGATTTTCATAAGGTTATCCAGAGGTTTATTTCTATTATTTTTTTATATATGAAATAACTTATCATTACAAAGTTTTAGGACTTTTTTTCGCACATCGCTCTACTACTCGTTCGGGTTATATGCTTTTAGAACTATTAAAAGTAAAATAAATACATATTTTATTGGAAATATATTATAACGAGATTAGTGTCTGACAGCGGAACCGGTGCGCTTCTCGGTTGGTTACCCTAACTGCGCTCTCTGTTATATCTCCCTCCTTGTTTAGCAGGTATGCGGCCAGTCTCACTGCCCAGGGGATTATTTATAGTGGACGGGGGGGAGCGTAATTTAAAGAAAAGGAACACATCTGGAAGAGTCTGGGTTTATTTTATTCTAACCCAGTATTCTTGAAATGGATGATTCCAAACTATTAATTGTGATCCCTTTAAATTATTATTATTATTATTATTATTATTATTAGCACCGCGTCTTACTACCCATTCGGGTTATACGCACATACGCTAATGTGTAATGGAAGGGTGATTGTGAGATGAAATGGAGGACCTACAGTTTAACGTGGAATCCGAACCACGGTGGAGGCCTGGCATTCCTCACATTCACAAGTTGTGGTTAATACACGTCTTGTCAGAGGTGAAGGAAGGGTTTGGCAATCAGATAAATCTGTGCCGGGACCAAGGATTGAACCCCGGACCCTCAGCACAGAAGTCTGACACCTTACCCCTAGACCACCAGGTCACCCATCCCTTTAAATAAACGATCTGCGATAACCAGGGATCTCCAGTCAGAGTTGTGGATAGTGTAGTGAGTGAACTGGTACGACCGGGAGTGGGCTAGTATGCCCGAGAGTGGTCCAGCGTGTCCAGCGAGTGGTTTGGCAAGTCTACCGTTCGTGTGACACAGGTCAACGCAGTGTGTCTTGCGCGGGGACCAGTGGCGACTTAAGTGAATGAATGACACGGGTGATGTAGACATTGATTGTTATTGTGAACTATGTTAATAATAGACATTTTTGTGACTTTTAAATATTTTAATAGTTATTATGTGTGTTATGGTTATGAGTGGGTTTATTTTATTTTATTCCATTTTATGTATTCTCATTCTCTGATTAACCAACAAACTTATACTTATTACTCTTATTATTCAATTCAATGACTTGTTTAGTTGTAGTTAATTTAATAACTGTATCTTAATCAGTATATGTGTTGTATTTTTAATAATCAAAATCCTGAATATTCCGTGTGCATTTTCAATCCTGTTTGATCAGCAATGTACCCTAATATCCTTAAAAAAAACTCGCGGTTCACATATATATATATGGAGGTCTGGTAAATGGGGGAGTTGATTGTTATGATCTTTGGTGGACCAAGATATGACCCTTTCTCATTGGTTCTATAACAATGTATATAATTTCATTTATGCTCTCTCGTGGAATGTGATAAACTTTTTTTCATTGTGTTTCTTCAACTATGTATATTATATATTTTCACTTATTTTCTCTAGTTTTAAATAATAATCTCTATTTTTGGGTAAAGGAGTGACAAAGTCTGTGTTTATTTTCCTTGTTGACATCAAACTATAAGTTTTTATTTTTTAAATCGCCATTCCAACCTTTTGATTGCTAAAGTAGCCCCATGGCTTCTTTGGTGCTGACTTTGGATTGACAGCTCACAGCTGACATATGGCTGCTTTGAAAAGCTACCAGACCAAATTATGCATTCCTACGCTGAACCATATGATCTGCAAAAAACATGTGTTTAGCAGCTGTCACTTCTGACAGTCAAAATTTAGGTGTATACCTAAATGTTGACTGTCAGAAGTCAGCTGTGAACTGTCAGTCAGCACCAAATAAGCCATGGGGCTACTGTACACTTAATGGCAAAGGAAGTAATCAATAAAAGTGCAACATGGAAAGAATAACCCTCCTTCAAATTGCTTCAAGAGTCATCTAAGGTTTAACATTTTACAGGGATAAATCCATTTTAAGTCTTCATTTGATTTTTTTTCTTTTTTCAAAAGGATGCATCGCGTCCATACTTGGTGCACACATAAGGTCCTTTTGCGCTCTTTTGGGACATATTCAGATCCTGTGGGCCACTACTCCGATACCAGAGCGTCCCAAACTTTAAAAAAAAATATATTTCTTTATTTTTTTTAGTTTGAAAAGATTACCTGCTTTCGCCAACGTTAATGCAATGCTTCTACTGAGGGTAGAAACAAGCATAGCACGTAAAAGAATAGGTTCGATAAAGTTTCTGTAGAATGTTTTCCGAAACAATTCAACAGGCAATTTGTCTTTCCCCCTTGTGCCGATAATTACCCTGTTATCGCGTCACTAAGTGTAGATAACAGTCGCCAGCACTCGAACCTCTTTATATCGATGCATTAACTTGAGCTGTACCTTTTCAATTGCAACGAGCTGGAGTACTGTAGCGAGTATTGTTAAATAGGTCTACAGTAGCTAGAACCCTTGGTAACGCGGTTAAATGTGCCGTTCTCGTCCTGCCTGGCTTGCCGGTGGGGTTGTGGCTGGGAATCGAATCCTGTCCGATTGAAATGAGTTTTTTTTCCCAATAAGTGTTTTTCCTCTCTCCCGTGACGTAAATGGAGTTACATTTCATCTAAATTTCCCTTCCTCTTTATATAGGCACCTTATTTAACCGTAGATGGCGCTAGGTAGAGCGTATGAAGTGCTGATGTGGCAAACTTTGAAGCTTTGGAGTGTAGGCCTAGCAGCTGTTAGGATAGGCTACATACATAAATATGTCAGATATATATGGAATAGTAGTAATCGTGGTTTGCATAAGGTAAATCCTGGTTACGACTCTCGTCGACCATTTAAGAAGAGATTAGCTTTACTTAAAGCGGATCGCTTAACTGATTTGATCAAAGTTTGAGATGGAAACTCAACTTGTATGTATAACCTCTGAAATTGTGAGGCAGATGTGTGTAGGTTCAACACCTTATGATGTAAAATTTGACCCCATAATAGGCTATAACCTACAAATTAGCAATAACAAAACCTAAAGTGGTGTAGTAGTGAATGTGAGTTGAGGGCAGTGTTTTCACGATTTTTATAGTAAAACATTAGGTACTTTAGTTAAAATAACTAAAATATTTCTTCATTAGAAACATAAGAATTTAATTTTTCTTCACGTGGTGATATCTATAGGCCTAGTTGTTGAATATCTGTCATGAGCATAACGGCATTATATAATAAACTTTTTAAATTAAGAGAAAAAGTTGTATTTAAATTCCAGGACACCCTTGATAGATATTAAAGAACTGTTGATATCACCATGTGAAGAAAATTAAACTCTGTGTTTCTTATGGAAAGTTATTTGATTTATTTTGACCAAAAATATGTTTTGCAATAAAAACTGCAAAAACACTGCCCTTAACTTGCGTTCCCTATATCCCCACCAGTCATTATTTTGTCAAAAATACAATATACAACAATGGAATTTCTAAGCGCCTTTGTGTCCAGATATGTCTTGTAGGGACTAAAAAATGTCAATAGGATCAGAGTTTAGCTTGTCTACAAAAAACAAATGTGTTGAAATTGATTGGCTTCTTTATTTCATTCTTGTCTCTACTCATTTTTGGAAAAGAGTTAGGATTAGTTAAAATATAAATACTAGATTTGCTTAGTTCTTCCTGATGACTGCTTGAACTCACTTGTTGAGGTTTTTTTCTATCCCATCCCTTAACAGGAAAATAAATAAAATATGTCTCTCTTGGGGTTTTTATATCGATTTGAACACCCCACAGTACAACTTTTTTTTAATATTCTGATGCTTTTTACTTGATTCTTTGTTTCGAAATTAATCAAATAAATTTGGCAGTGTAGAGCCCTTCCGAGTTATCTGATACCTCGCGGTATTCATTGCTCCCTCATATGTAGCTGATTGTTTCCGCACGTCCATCACAGAATCTGCCTTAAAAGATGAGTGAATATTGACACTAGGCACGGGATGGCTCCTGGGTAGCTCATTGGTTAGAGCATTGGCGTACTAAGTCAAAGGTCCCGAGTTCGATTCCTGTGTCCAGATGTAATTTTCAATTTAAATAATAAAAGAGTAACAAGTTTAAACGTGGGGAGCATCAATAAACAACGCATAGCTTTTGTGCTAAGGCAATGGTCTTCACTTTAGTGTTTCAAGATTCGGCCACAAGCAGCATAAGGTGGCCATACCGCTATACACTATTACTCTAAATATTTTGATGGACCAGAAGGGCAGTAAATCGTGGATATTGGATGTCACTAGATTTTTTATTTCCATATTATTATTTTTAAATAACTAATTAAATAACAGACCTGTAAAGTTTCTGGCCAGTATTGGCAGTATCAAAAGTGACAGCTCCAGATTATATAACCGACTTATGAATACATGAAAGTAGATCTAATAACTTTCTCTAGCTGTCAAATAAGTTTCTTTGTATGGTAATTGGACAGTAGACGAAGCTTTACACCCAACTCTGTAATGTTTTAGGCGTCCGGAGTGGAGATGACGTGGGTCGTGTCTGACCACGTGGCGGCGGCCGGCTCGCAGGAGATCACCGTCCACAAGGGCCAGCAGGTGGAAGTGCTTGAGCTGCGCGCGGCCTCCCCGGACTGGTGTCTAGTGCGCATGCCCACCTCCGGAACCGTCGATTCCCCCCCAGAGGGGCTGGTGCCACTCTCCGTTCTCAAGCAACCGCCACCGGGACTCAAGACCTCGCCGTCCAGGCGCGCCACTGCCGACCACGAGACTGGTGAGTGCGCTTGCTTGCTACCCCTCTCTACCGGGAATGAACATTGACCCCTGACCCCTTAGCCCTATATTACCTATACATTTGTCAAAAGGCTATATATATATAGCGACATGGCTGGCTGCGCCGAAAGTGTAAAATAGGCTCTCCACTTGTCTCTAAAAGTCGGAAGAGTATTAGAGGGGAAAGTCAAGGAATCTCGTGAAATTCATCGATACCCGCATCGGTGGACACATGATCTAAATAATATCGAGCTACTTTTGATTTGCTGGTGACGGGGAAGTTTGGGGTTCAAATCCCACTCAGATGTACTTAGGATGTTTTTTATCCTAAATTGCTTCCCACTCTCCTTATACGCAAATGTGGATGCATTTATGCTAAGTTCTACTTTCACTATCCCTAGCCCGCCAGTGTATTATGCATATAGCTTGGATGGATACTAAGACGCAGGGGAAAAAAAATCGAAGCGTTTTCAAAAAGTTTAAATTGTAAAGCTCTAACAAAAAAAAAAAGTCATTTAAAATAATTGTTTTATAATTAACTGAATGATGGCCAGTCCATTGGTGACGTGGACCCTTAGTTTACCTTAAAAGGTAACAATCTTACCTTGTTTGTTTACACTATGGTGTAACTTTAATTTAGAACCAAAGTGTGATTAATAATTAGTTAAGATAGTCGGCCTATGTCGTAGCTTATAATAGATAGGATTGTAGTATCATCCGTCAAGGAAAGGCTGCTTGATACCTTTCTAGGTAAACTTACATAGATATTAAGGTGCACACTCTTGCAAATAAAAAATGTAGTTTTTATTTAGCAAAAGTTTGATTTTTTACTTTCTCTCTATCTTACAGGTAGAGAAAGTATTGTGATCGTCAAAAAAATCGAACTCGAGATTTTGATGAATTTTGACGTTTCATGACTTCCTGAATCCGAAAAAGTGGTTTTTGAATTTCCGTCTGTCTGTCTGTCTGTC